>NDGM011243091.1:0-12030 GCA_002564305.1 Octomys mimax
TGATTCCCAGAGGGAAACTGTGAATGCTTCTGATTTAGCAATGCTGTGAATAAAAGAAAGATTTTATACCCTTGACTTAACTTTTTAACCAAGTTGTTTATTCCAGAGAGTGGAATTTTAGGAGTTGGGGGGAGGGGAGTGGGAGGACACAGTTCATCTTGTTTGGCATCCAATTCTTATTTTTGATTTTCTTTTCTGCACCTTATAAATTGCAAAATGCGTATTTGCATCTGGATGGTATATATATATATATATATATATATATATATATATTTGCTTCTTTCTTGCTTTAACAATTGATAAATAGGATTCCCATTTCTATAAGTTTTATTTAACTTCTCTTTGGGACTTATGTGTAGTTGTTTTATTTTTTTTTCTGAGACAGCTACAGCATTGGGTCATTTTTTTAACTACTGTATTCCCACAAGGAATCCCTAGATATTTATATATCTTGATGTTCAGACAGTTACTTATGTGTTGATACTTTTCTAATTATTTAAATGTACTTATATTAAGAAAAATATCAAGTACTATGCTTTTTTATAGTAGCCAAAGTTAAATGTGTCACATTGAAGAAGGCTGGAAAAAAACAAATGGGTAATGTGATCACTTGGTTATCTAGAAATATTGTTTACATTAAACTCCCTTTCATGTTAATTAAACAAGTTGGTAGCTCATGCAGCAATGTTTTTAATGGGATTTTAGAAACTGAGGGTCACTCCAACGATCAAAAATAGAGAATTTTCTGCTAGGCTCAACAAAGGGTCTCAGATCTGGCTTCTTCCCTTCAGACAGAAGGTCAACTCTAGTCCCAAAGGGTTCAGGCAGGTGCCAATGATTATGCCTCTAAAAAGGATTGAATTTCTGCCTGGGGTGTACTTACACCATGGCCTGAGAATTTCAGACATGCTCTGTAACAGAACACATCCAGTGGGAGCCGTGTGGAGTAGTATTTACATAGGAACCAAATGATGAATTTAGGAATTCCTTAACCTCTCAGTACTGGGGGCACAAGAAAACATTTCTCTTTGATACAATATTCAGTCATTAATGCAGAACAGAATTCCTAGCTATCCCCCAAAAGTAGGAGTGGGAGGGAGACAACCAAGTAACTTTGAGGGCCAAAGGAACCCAGCTGAATTTTAAGAAGGTCAATCCAAAATCAGGCGTGGATGAGCCAGTTTCTGCCTGGCTGGATGGAGTCACTTGGGAGAACATCATTCTACCTGTGTAGGAAACCCATCTGGACTGCTTGACAACACCTTTGTTTTTGCTTCGACCAGGCTGAGACCCTACCCTGGGGGTGTGTGCACTTCCATCTGTGTGCACCAGCATGACAGGAAATATTCTTGTCACTGCTGCTCATGGCTACAAGTCAAGTGTATCCGATGTCACTGTAAATTTGATGGCACTATTTTTATTGGAGGACTTGGTCAGAATGCAGTTTTGTACAACTCGGAAATACTAACTGCTGATTTTGACATATGTGTGCTCTAAATGATCTGGTTATTTAATGTACCTCTTGAATTAGTTCAAACAATTTCAGGTCAACTCTAAAGAGTGTTTGAAAGCAGGACTTCAGAACAGTGTTTGATTTTTATTTTAGAAATTTACGCATTTGAATTAGATCTTTGGCTGCAGGCAGCAAAACAGCTGGACTTATTTAAAAACAACTTGTTTTGAGTTTTATATATATATATATTGATTATTTGTTTTTTACACAGATGCAGTAGCACTTTGGTAAGAGAGAAGCAGCTTGTGACGTCAGGTTATTCTTATCTAGAGAATTATAACAGACCTTACAGAAACTCAGAATATACTCATTTTCATTTTAGATATAATGCCTCCCAAAATTCAGTTTCATAAATTATTCCACAGTATATTTTTACAGCTAAACTACTATCAAATGTTAAAGAAATTAAAGATATAGTTTTTGGAATGGATTATTAGCCCATTTTCCCCAAATTAACTTATTCTTTTCAGCATATGCTACCATATCTGACCTGAGAAAAATGCTGGGGAAGGATGAAAGAAAAATTTAAATTTTTCATCTTAATTCTCATAGCTAAAGATATTTCAACTCAAGACCAGCCTAATATCCTAAGCAGGGAATTAGATAATCTCTCACATCTCAAAGCCTTTGTGGAAAGGGCTTGTCACTTTGTTGTAGACTTACCAGTTTGGCAGTTCAGAGTTTCACCAACCCTTACCAACATATATAGTTTTCAGTCATTTCAGGGAAAAAAAAATCTCCAACTGTAGTTATTTTGGTAATAGTTTTCACATATTTTTCTTGCTGAGGAATTGTGCTCATTACCTGCAGGTAAATGAAGGTATCTTTGTATTCACTGCTTCCAGGTAAAGTAAGATGTCAGCAAGATTCTTAATCATGTAATAACTGGCTGTATCTAGGAGTTTTGGTCCAGGAGAAGAAAAATTGAATAAGCCATTTGTACTGCTTATTCCTACCACTATATATGTTTCAACACAGACATGTATTCTACTTCTTGCTGTCCTTCTCACTATTTGAATATATATATTCTCTCCCTGTCTGCCGCATCTTCACTGTCTCCCTCTTCCTCTCCCTGCTTCCTCCTGCAAACTCCTCCTCCTCCCTCCCTTGTTCTCCCATTCTCTGTAAGGAAAGAGCACACACCCACCCCATACCAAATGTCCAGAACACAAGGAGGTCCAGTTCTCCTCACTTTGCATCAAGAACAGGGTGAGTCAGCCTTTCCCCTGCTTATGGGTTTCTTCCAGCAGAACAGAGATGTTTCCAGCCGTTTTGGATCTGCTTGCTCTCCAAAAGCAGCAGCAGAAGCCTTCCCAGGCAAATTACAATCAGTGAGTAAACAGCCTTTCTGCTGCCTACGGTTTCTGTGCAGATAAACAGAAGTGCTCTGATTGGAAAGGAAATGAATGGTTTCACTCAAATGTCCTGCAATTAAGGATTGCAGATTTCTGTCTTGAAATACCTGTTTCCTTGGGACATTCCGTCCTGGCATTTTTTTATTTTGATGGTTTCGCTTTTTGGGGGGATGACATGTTTTGGGTCTTTTATACATGAAAAAATAGATTGACAGTAATCTCAGAAAACATTTTTTTACATCTGAGGAAAATACGTTTTTGTTTACTCTAGACTATATATTTGCTTGGGGCTTTTTGTTGATTTGTTTATTTGTTGGGAAACTTTTCCCTTCCCTTCAGCCTGGTCAGTATTGATAAAGCTGATCCTATGGCTTTTTTATTTTTTCCCTTCCAGAAGGGTTGTATCAACAAAATTAATTGTATTTATGTATGTAAATAGATTTTAAGCTTCATTATAAAATATTGTTAATGCCTGTAATAACTTTTCAATTTTTATGTGTTTCAAAAGACTTTTTCTTATGTTGGCTAAATACTGTAGAAAAAAAATGCTTCTTTCTACTTTATTTTAGACTTAAAAATGAGATACCCACTTTTGTAAACAGCTAATAGCATGGTTCCAATTTTTTTAAGTTCACTTTTTGTTCTAGGGGAAATGAATGTGCAAAAAACAAAAAAGAACTGTTGGTTATATGTGTTATTCTGGATGTATAAAAATCAGTGGAAAGAATAAACTTCCAAATTGAAATGATGGCGTAACACGTCTATTGAAAAATCTATGGAAAGCATATTTCTACTTGAGCGTCCACCCAGTGTCTATTTGTGTGGCAGTTTTTACCCCTGGTCACAGAGCATCCTGGAAATTAACGCGTGGGCTTCTTTTCCCTGGTACTGACATACTGAACACTTGCTGAAGGGGAACTGTCCAGTTCAGGTCTTCAACCAGATAAGATAGGAGAGAATACCCAGCATGTCCTCACTAGGGTGTTTCTGACTAACATAGCAGAGTGAGCACTCGTTGACACAGTGCACTGTGCACATTAGGGGTGACAGCTGCCCTTCTCCTGGGAGGATCTGCATGCCCAGCTTATGTAGGGCAGCTGGGCTGCTGCCACCCAGGGGCTATTGGAGCCTTATTTCCTTTGTACCACAGTTTCTTCTGTAAATCCAATATTATAACTAGTGTGAATGGCAAATAAACAATTTGACAAGTACTTACATCATATCAAATTGATTGTGTCTTTCTCTGAGATGGCTGGATGGCTGGGACAGAAAGCAAAGCCCACTGCAACACACTATGAAAATATTTTCCATACGATACATTCAATCCTAAATGCCTCCAGCAACCCTGGCTTCTGAGGCACAATAGCCTGGAAAAGACACAGGCACCTAGGGTTGACTCTGGATGTGAAGGATCTCAGAAGCACATTTTTAAAAATTAATAATAAAACTAACTGCATAAGATTTACAGAAACAATGACAGATGGCCTCATATGTTCAGCCAGAGGCCAGGAGCACTTGTCTGCCTTCACTTCTGTAAATACAGGCATCAGGCTTGTAGAATAGTTGGACATTCTAGAAAGAAATTCTCCCTTGCCCTCGTCCCCATATATAAAGTGGTGCTACCAAATTTCAGTCCAAAGACTGTGTGACTTAAGTCATCTTTCTCCCAAGAACCACCATCTAATGCTTCTTCAGACTCTGTCACTGCCACCTCATGGGACTTGGACTAGCCTTCACTAGGCTACAGAATGGTAAGAAAAAATGTCAGGAATCAAAAATAAAGAAATGAGCAAGAAAGGATGCAACACAGGAAGTCATGGACAATGAGCCCAGGAAGAAAATAGGTGGCAGGATCAGGTTAAATAGCATCACAGCTGTGCCCTAGGAAGAAGAAAATATAGGCACTTTTCAGGGAAAAGTTTGATTTCTACTGTTAAGAGCAGTGTTTTAAACCTTACCATCAGGGAATTTTTGTAATATCTAGGCCTAAAGAAGAAAATAATATCTGACCCTGGCTTTAGTAGTGTTGGTCAAGTTGGTCAAGTTTCTCTTCTGAAATGTTATCCTTTTATCACTCCCCTTTTTATCCTGCCACTTGTAAAAGAAGCCTTGATTGGGAAAATAGCTCAGAGCTTTACCGAGAGAGAGAGAGAGAGAGAGAGAGAGAGAGAGAGAGAGAGAGAGAGAGACTTTTTCAGTTTAAATCTAAAGTGTCCCCCGAAAATATGCACTCAGAGGTGAGGTCTCCAGAAGGTCACAAGGGTTCTAACTTTCTCAGTGAATTAACTCATTGATGAGTGCCTCAGTGGACAATACATTGAGCTGAAGGGAGAAAATCAATGTTGTGACTTAGGGGGCTGTTTCGTGGGCATTCATCTCTGGCTTTTTCTTTCTCTGTTTCCTGGAGTTTTTCCTCCACCAGGGCCCTTCCACCATGATGTTGCTGCCTTGGAGCCAGCCAGCCAGGGACTAAAACTTCTGAGACTGTGAGCCCAGATAAATCTCCCCTTCCTTTAAGTTGTTTTGCCTGGGTATTTTGTCACAGTGATAAGCAGACTAACCCAGTCATTATGCACAGCCCACTCTTAAGAAAGGGAGAATTGGGTTTCACCTCCCTTCCAAGAGACTGGAGACTTTGGCTGAGAACATAAGCACGTCCTCACACGCCTTGGTGGTTCTGAAGGTCAGATGCTCCCTCCTGTGAAAGGTGTTCTCTGCTGCAGAGGAGCAGGGAGCTTCTCTCCCTGCCAAAGCACAACAGTAACCCAGTTCCCATGCTTCCAGCCTAGAGAATCCAAAAGTTCAAAATGCTTGGAGTCCTGTGTTTCATGGTCCCTTGTCCCTTGGGTCTTTGCACAAGTCCAAACTTTTTTGCACACACTGCCCCTTATACTAGACAGTGCAGATAAAGACCTCCCTGCAGTATTCACATGTAATCAGGATTCCATGAAATCACCATTATTATTGTTGGGGCGGTTGGGACTGCAACGGTGGTGGGGATGGTTGTGTTGTTTGGGAAAGTTGTCTCAGCTTTGCCTTGGGCCATATAGAATTCTCCACATCTTTGTTCAAAGGTAGTTCACTTTGTGCATGTGACAACCCTTCACTGTGCTCCCAGACCCCAGATTCTTAAAGGAACTCAGAAAGAAATAATTCAGATACATTATTATTCCCCCCAACCCTTCAGGTTTCTCAGAGAACAGCTTTACCTCTTTCCAGACTAATACAGTAGAACAGACAAGATCAAGTCCATTTAGGGTAGTATGGCCATAGACCATAGAAAAAATTTCTCTAGGCCATAGAAAATTTCTATAGGCTTATAGGCTGTAGGGGGAAAAAAAAAAAGTTCTCATGTTCTTTTCATTTTTAACCAGAGGGAGAGGAGATAGCATGGAATGTGTTGACTTCCCCAGTAGGAGGAGAATTAGCTGCTTGCCAAATTTTAATATTGGTAATTAAATTTTGCATGCTTCAAATTCTCCTCCTAGTTTCAATTTCATTGATGCTGTTGTAAGGATTAATTGATGCTTTGAAAGTGTTTTGAAGATGAGAAGTCTTACGTGCATGGGAAGTATGATTATTTGTTACTGCAAATCACTGCACAGGGCCACATTTTCCCTCTCACCTCAGGGAGGCTGGGAGGATTTCTGTAGTGTTACAAGATGACTTCCTTCACCAAAAGTTTAACATTCATTCATTCATTCATTGATTCATTTGTTCATTCAGCATTTGTTGAGTGATGGCAATGGGCATCTGAGAAAGATGACACTCCATTGACCAGGCAGATAGACAAGACCAAGGTAATAGACCACACTCCCAAGGTGCCTCACACCTGGTTCATTGTTCTTCTGTTACCCTCTTGAAATTATTAGTAACTTTCCAGTAAGGAGCCCTGAATTTTCATTCTGCACAAGACCTACAAATTAGGCAAATTAGACTATATGTAGTCTTACAGACAAGTGAACAAACCATCAAGGTCTAATATGTGGGACCATAACTTAAGAATGAAAAACTCCAAAAAAGAAAAAAAAAAAAAATACTACTGAAACTCAACTTGAAAATGTTGGAAAAGGCATTATCACATCACTGTCATTTGCTTTCAAAAATCAGAAGTCATAATGCTGAGAAAAGACAAGCACCATCTAGACAGAAGTAGAGCATGAATCAATGGCAGGCTTTGTCTTCTAGCAATCATGGTAAGAGGACATGATTGACATTGAGGTGGAAGCTCATTTTATATGTACTTGGGCAGAGATGTATGAAAATATGAGAAGATACAAATTAATAAGCACTCAACCAAAATAGGAATAATTGCATCTGAATGGTAATAAAGGAACAATTATAAGAGATATTTCTGTCCAAAACACATGCACAGAGTGCAGACTAATATGCACACATTAAGTCAACTGCTCATGTGCCAGTTGGAAGACCAAGGCCATTTAAGCCACTGAATGTTTTAGATTAAAATGACATGAGGATAAAATTCTGGGTTCAAATTTCTGTGAAATCCCACTGGCTTTGCTCTGAGCCATGGCATTGCCTCTTAACTTAGGCTTCTGTCTTTCAATCACAAACCAAAAAACCACTATTCCTTCAATGGTAGACTCTAAAAACATGCTTACATTGGCTCACAATATGGCTGAAAAGGAGAAGGAACCAAATTCACCTGTATGGTTTGAATTGTGTCCCTCGAATGTCCTAATGTTGAAGTTTTCACTCCAAAGCCTCAGAAGGTAACCCAGTCTGGAGAAGGGGGTCCTTAAAGGTATAATTCAATGAGATGAGATTCTAGTTGATTAGGGTAGATCCTTAATCCAATATGGCTGTTGTCACCATAAAAACAAAATTCGGACTCAGAAGCATACACACAGGGAGAACACCTGTGAAGGTGAAAGCAGAGGGGTAAACATCCTGTAAATCAAGATTATGGCAAACTAGTCAAAGCCCAGGTGGTATGGGAGTCCTGCGTCCTGACCCAGCACTCTTGCTCCCCAATGATTCCCTTTCATGTCATCCTCTTCACAAAATTGGTACAACACATACTATAGAATTGATATTACAGCACTATGTTTATGACCAAGTTTATTTCCCAAAGAAAAGTCCCATGGGAAGGGGCATGACCCCAACATTCCCTTCAGTCCTTGAAGGTGGATTACCCAGCTGGTGATTCATAGGAGTTCAATCTTGTTTGGCTTGCCTTTGTCACCTAGCACCTATCCCCTTGTCAGTCAGTTTGCACTCAGGGAATGTAAATGAAATACCATGTTAACTAAGCAACACATAACTCATAGAGTAAATTGGCAGGAAGAAAAAATGAAGCTTTGAACATTGCCTGCTACATTATGAGTGCTCTAAAGCTGTGGGCTATTCTTAGTCAATAATTCTTTCAATAGCTATCTGCACAGTGCTCAGTGTCTCTGCCCATGACTGGGGATTCCAAAGAGGGTAGAACACAGGTCATGCCCTAAAGGAACTCTCCCTCTCCCTCAGTCCTAAATCCAAAGGAAAAAACCTTGTCTGTGTTGGGGAAGATTTAATAGAATTGATGAAGCACTAGGCTCCCAGCAGCTTCAAAAGACATAGGTTCAGACATCTAAATGAGCTACACTTATGAAAACTGAGTGACACTCTTCTGCCATCAATGGGTCAGTCAAGTCACCATAGTAGTTGGGAGATACAGCAGAAAATGGCTACATCTGGTGCAGAGAGTCCCACATACCAGGCCCAGCTGAGTAAACTTGTATTCATTTTTCTAGAAAGTATTTATGGTATCTACTTTGCACCAGGCACTATGTCAGCCATAGGAGACATGGCAGAGAATAGCATAGATAGAATCCTTTCCCTCTTAGTAGGGAGACAGTTAAACAAATTGGTAAATAACATGTTGCATGTCTGATGGTGTATTCATTCCCCAAGATTGCTGTAACAAAACACCACAAGTTGGAAGTTTTAGAAGCAACAAAAATGTATTCTTTGCAGTTAAGGAAGCCAAATTTTAAAATCAAGGTGTCAGCCAGGGTCATCCTTCCTGGAGAAGGCTGTGGGGGTAAATTTGCTCCAGTACTCCCTCCTTCTCAGATTCTGGGGGCTGTTGCAATCCCTTCTGTTTCTTACTAAATATGTGCTCCAAAAATTCACAAGTTGAAACTTAATCCCCAATGTGATAATAAAAGGTGGAGCCTTTAGGATGTAATTAAATTATGAGAGACTAGTGACCTTATAAAAAAAAAAGGGGTGGAGGGACCCTTTGCATCCTCCATCTCTTCTATCCTGGAAAAGCATGGCATCTTCTTTTCCAGAAGATCTGGCAATAAAGCACCATCTTGGAAGCAAAGACCAGGTTCTCCTCAGACACTGCCCCTACCAACACCTTGACATTGGATCAGAGCTCTAGCAGTATGAGAAAATAAATGTCTGCTGCTTATAAATTACTCAATGCCAAGGACTTCTTCAAATGAACTGAGACACTTGCCTTGACACATCACTGCACTGTCTGCCTCCTCCATTAAGGCAGAGAGGCACCCCACTGTTTGCTCTATGCCCAGATTTCTTTGTTCTTATAAGGACATCAGCCATTGGATTAGGCACATGCAACCTTCTTTTAACTTGATTCTATCTGCAGAGACTCTACTTCCAAATAAGGTCACTTTCACAAACACCAGGGGTGAGGCCCTGAATGTTCAATGTTCTTTTAGGAGACATGACTTAATTCACAACAAAGACATACATGGCTGCAGAGGGAGGTGGCAAAGACTCCTTCAAGGAAACAGTTTCTGAGATTCAAAGAAGAGTCATCTCTCATGAAAGGAAGTAAGTTGTTTTAGACCAGGGAAAAAATTAGTGTGAAGGATCCAAGGCAAGAGCTTGTCTGAAGATCCTTGTGGCTCAAATAAGAGACAAAAATCACAGATAGCCAGGCCAAGTCATAGAAAGTCATGGTTGTGGAATTTTTATTTCTGTGCAAAGTGAGAGGGTTCTGGAGAGAGAGTTTACTTAGATTATCCCACTGGAAAGTTGTTGGTCTGTAGCACATCTTGGTAAAGTTGTTAAAGGTGCCCTTCTTCCACATGGATATGGCTTTGGGGCAGCAAACACAGCTCCTAAGCACAGGAAGGAAATCTGGGTTTCAGTTTCCATTACCCACACCGGGGGCCTGCCCCTTAGCTCAGTTCTTTAAGTGGCTGCTTCAACAAAGCAGTCAGGCTCCGGTTGCTGTGGTTCGATCCATTACCCACACCACTGAGCACTACCTGGGGAAAACCATGGTAGGAGAGGAGACAAGATGTGATTGGCTTTTTGTTTGTTTGTTTTAATGTATTTGGTCCAGGTGTTTTTTGTTTTAATGTATTTGGTCCATGTTATTTACCAATTTGTTTAACTGCAGCTCAGACTTGTAGTGATCCTCCTGTTTTCAGCCTCCTCAGCGCAGGGATTACAGGCATGCACCACCATAACCATTCTTGGTGGCCAGCTCAGCACTTCTGGTGTGGCATGTGGTGCTGTGGATCAGACCCCAGTCCCTGCGCTTGCCTAAGCAGGGACTTAGTCCACTGAGCTATCTCACCGGCCTATGGTTGGCTTTGGGGTCTAATTTGAAAATAAAGCTTAGAGGGTATGCTGATAGATTGGATGGGCTGTGTGAGAAAGAAACATCCTTTGCCTAAACAACTAGAATAGTGAGGTGGCTATTTTAGAGATGAGAAGGGACATGTGTGTCTAGACCTGGACTCTAGGTATCCCAGGGAAAAGCTAAGGCAGGAAAATGGGGGATTGTGGAAAAAATGGAGAATCCAGTCAAGTGGATATGAAGGTAGCTAAAAATAGTGTTCTACCATTGATAGAAGCACTGCTTCGGAGCCACACAAAGATATGTGGGCTTAGTAGGAAGGCAGTGTTCCATTCTTTGACAAATACTCAATGATCTAGACCTGACGCTGAGCAGAGCTAGAGGGACCCGTGAGTGAGCCTCATTTTCTCCTATACCTTGGCCACACTGGTAGGTGAGGCATTTTCTTCCTTTGGCCTTATTGTTGCCCATAGGGAGACAGAACCACAGCAGAGCCCTAAACATGCTCAGCTTTCTCCTTTTACCAACGCTGTTATTCCCTTGATTTTTCTTGTTAAGAAGAATGGACTACAACGATAAACCCTACAAAACAATGGACTTTGTAAGGTTAGATATCTATACTTTCCTTCTCTTAATGAGCTTTTCAGCAGGAATTGCTAGTTGCCCACCCAATGTCGGTTTCCTTAGCAATAGCTTCTCTTGAGTACTTTGCTGCTTGGAAGAAAGACCACACCTCCCAACCTCCCTGCAGCTTCTTGTTGCTTAAAACAAATTTCTGGTCAATGCTGTCTAAACAGAAATGGGGTGTGGCAGCTTCCAGGAAATCTCCTTAAAACAAAGTTGGTGTGTACACTTTGCTCCTTGCCTGTTCTCTAAAATGAGAAGGTGATGGTTAGATCAGGAGTGCCACATCCCAAGTTAGAAAAAACAGTATTAAAAGGACCCTAGTGTTCTGTCTTTGTGGAATTCTGGACTGCCCATGTCTAGATTCATCTACAGGAACGACAACTGAACACCTCTGTCTCTTGCATAAGCCATTCATATGTGTGGCTTCCATCACTACAGACAAACCAAGTCCTAACTCATATGCATGTAACTCATGCCCATGAGGTGTCTGGGGAGAGGCTTTAGCCAAGGGGGAGAGTACTCTATTCTCTGGATTCTGACTCCTAGTTTCTCCAGCCTTCTAGGAGGTTCTGGAATGACTAATTAATACGGATACGTAAGCAGGTAGAATGGCAGCTCCAGGACCCACCATGAGCTCCTCCAGGGCTGGCTCACCTCTTACCTCTGCCCTGCCCAGAGGATTGCAGCAACCCCAAAGCAGCCAGCTCACTTTGTCAGAAAACACATTGCCTGTGATGCATTTGCCCAATAATCACATTCCTCTACAATTCTACCTAGCTTTAAAGGAGTTGCCCTGTTTCCCCTGTTCCATCTTCATTTGTTATCCTGTTTCTAATTATTCAATGTGCCTAAGGTCATTTCTGACTTTTTTTTTTTTTTAATTTTAGGGAAGTGTCTACAGGATATTCAGGGTCTGACTACTAGATCAGACTTGTAGTGATCCACCTGTTTACAGCCTCCCAAGAGCT
>NDGM011243103.1:329-10649 GCA_002564305.1 Octomys mimax
CCAGGGATTGAACTCAGGCCCTTGCACTTGCCAGGGAAGCACTTATTCCACTAAGCCATCTCCTTAGCCCCCACATGCTGTTTCCAAATAGGCTCACATAGTGAGGTCTTGGGGGTTAGAACTTCAACATAAGAGTTTGAGGGAGACACAGTTCAACCCATAAGAGCTGTCCTTAGTCAGACTCAAGGATAAAATGAGATGTAAGATCATCTCCATGTTTGACTGGAATTTGTCAACGTAGATCATCGGTTCTTAGAAACTCACATATCTGCTTTGGAGCACAGGTGATCTCTCCTTGCCTCAAGACATGAGGTGACCTTTAAAACAAATTCCATCTTCTTTTTGTCTTTTAAACTAGTTTGCATCAAAGCATTCAGTGAGCACCCACCAGCACTGGCGCTTCTTGGGCCATGCAGCCTGTCTCCACAGGAACTGCTGAGCCTGCTTAGGGAACAGCCAGCCTAGGCTTTCTCTGTGGTTGACCACTGATATTCCAGCCTCACATTCATTGCCTGCCACAGAAGCCATTGACATTTATTTAGAAACTAATTGTGCTGTGGTTTGGGGCATGAAATGGAAAAAGATCAGTTCACATTGCAATCCATCTTGGAATGAAACAGCTGCTGTGGCATCAGAAGAAAATTGTTCCATTAAGTCAAAAGCAAACCTCAATTTGGAGGACAGAAAGGCCAGAGCCATGAGATGTAGGTCTTGGTGTTGTGGAACCATCACAGCCTTTTAATAGCACTGCAGTCTCCATACGGCTCAGTTCCTTCTACCTATAAAACCCCTTTTTTTCTCTCTCCATTTCCTGTAGCAGCTAATCCTCAATTATCCACAATCATTTTAAGCACAGCAATATTCTACTTTCAGCCTGATGTAGCCTATCTCTTCTGCAAAAGCGACATTTCCCGCCAGCATGTTGGGCTGTCGTCCTTCTTTAAATGGCATTTGCATTTAAGATCTCAACCTCTCAAGTCAATAGCTAGCAGGAAAGCTTGTAACATGCACAATTTTCTGCATACATGTATAATCTTCCTCCCAGTAGTCCTGGGAGCACACTAGAGACAAGGAATCCTGGGCTCCACCCCTGGCCCCTTGAACCTCAATCTGTATCCAAGTAAGACCCTGGGAGTGGAATATACACTAAATTATGAAAGTGCCACCCCACAACATCCCCTTCAGAGTAAGGCGGAGCTCAGCTCTCAAGAACAGATTGTCAAGTTAGTGAGCATCTCAGCGGTTCATTAGTGAGCCTCTCAGACATTAATCTTGTGGTCGGAGAAGGCAAACTTATTGTCATTCATTATTCATATCCCCAGATCTATTTAGCCTGTTATGAAGCAATCGATATTTAGATATGATGTATAGGATGGTGAAGCTGAATTTCTGAATCAAACATAAACATTTTCTTGATTTTTTTATTTTCATTGCTGTTATTTGAAATAGGACTAGAGCTAGAAGGAAGGTTCTGGGAGGGTGGAGCAGCTTCTTCTGTGTTCTACACCCCAGACTCTTCTCAGAGCTCTCAGGAGCATGAACACCTGGGAGCTCTCATTATTGTCATTATAGCAACATCACTTCAGGTTAAAATAGTCTCTTCTTTGGGTGAATTCTGCATGGCCACCCAGAAATGCTGAGAGGCTTTGCTACCTCCAACTCTCTTCCTTTCTCTGCAAAATAACCAGACTTCATCTTTTCTGTGGTTTGACAGTGTGAAAGAGTCAAGTTCATAGGTTCTGATTGGATGCTTCATTGAACGAGATGAGGTGGAGGATGTTTAAGCAGATGTCTCTTGGACAGCAAGGACCATGGGGTCTTCCTGGGTGGGATTGCTCTTGAGTAACATTTGCTTTCTAGGACCACAGCTCCCTCATGGCAGCCACAGCCCCATCACAACACCCTCACCAGGTTTCAAGCAACCTGTGTGCCAAGCCTGGACTGCACGCCCTAGGTCTGCTGTTAATGGCCACTGCTGGCCTGTTTTACCATTTTATATCCTAAAGCTCAAAGGCTGAACTGTTTTTGTATCAATGAAATCAAATTTAGCTTATACATCTAGGGCAGAAAAGCAAGCATAAAGTTTGTAGCCTGAGAAACGTGTGAGAGGCAGAAAGGAGCCTTTCAATTTTGGCCTAGAGATAGATGAAGAATGAATATACATTTTTTATATTAAATACTTAAATGAACACATATTTAAATATATGTTAATACATATGAAATAATAGATTTAAGTAAGCAAAATAGATGTTCATATGCTTATATATTTATATATTTAAATAAAAATAGGTATGTTGATATGGTTAGGCAGAGCTCTTAAATACATACAAACACATGCATCTTATATGTACATGTCTCATACAGCATACATGCTTCATATATACATACCACACATATACATATATGCACATGTATGTAGCCCCTGGATCTGGGGCTGTGAATCTAATCTGCTCACGCTCCCTCAGAGATATTTTTCCTGAGCTCAGCCTGCCTTCGCACCTCCAAGTTCTAGCAGGTTGAAGGAGATGTCAGAAACAGGGTTTGTTTGTTTTTTTTCCCCTGAGGAGGGTGGTGGGAAAATGGGAAAACAACAATAAAAAAATACATAAAGAAATAAAACAGCCTTCAGTGTCATCTGTAGTGAGTAGGTTTGTCCATGAGGTGGTGGTGTTAGCACAACGGAAGCAGGAGGGAATAGTGAGCAGGCATAGAGGTACCAGTGGAATCTGTCATGGAATAGCAAACACAGGCCAACTATGCACACCCCTCCCCCATCTAACAAATGCTGAGCCACTGACTGCCAAGATGTAAGTTTCATAAACAGAGCTTCTCAGGAGCTCATAGTCTAGCCTGAATGAGCCTTGGGAGGGGACGCGTGACAAGGGGACACAATGGCAAGCCATTAGGATAGCTGGCTCCATGCAGCAGACTTGAGTGAATGCCCCAGGCTGCCTGGACTACGCTCCACTTCTGTCTCTTGTGGGTAGCTTCCTACATGTTCACTGATCTCCGTGGGAAACATTCCAGCCAACACACAAAGCCTGGTGTGGAGTCTCCTGGATCCCTCAGCTTCTTTGGCAGGTCTCTTCTCCCCTTTCAACACACACCTGGAGCCTCCTGCTGCTTCCACTCCATAGAGACGTGATCCAGGTCAATAAAACTTTTCTGCATATGGCAAACATCCCCAAATGCCACTTTGTGCAAAGCAATTGTGGCTAAAGGCTGATTCATATAGATTTTCCTTCTCTGTGCAGTCCTTGTGCAGGGTAAAGATGCCATGAACAAATGACTTCTGAAGGTCTCTCTGGCATGCCTGTGTTTTTTTCTAGCTGCATAAATTACATTTCTTTGTAAAGCAGCATGCTCTCTGTCTTAAGGAGAAGGGCATCTTTGTTGACTCTGAGTTGGGCACTTGATCTACTTCATCACTTTGTATGCACTTAGAGGGGAAGCTGGATTAGAAAAGGGGAAAGGAATTGCCTGAGGTCATATCTGTGTCAGCCACAGAGTTACCTACAAATGCAGACCTCTTTGGCTTTCTTTGCCCTGTTAACTGCCATGTGGTTATTAGCCAACTGGTTTCTGAATGAAAAGTAGCAACAATCATATAATGGTACCCTTTAGCATCACGTGGCCTTTTACAGTATACAAGATGCCCTACCACTGCCCAGAGCGAGCCTGGACAAAATATGAGGCACAAAGTCTGCCTTCCCCTGTGCTCTGAGTCTTTCCTGACTCGTTCTTTCCAGCCCCAAGGCATGGGTGTCTGAGGTTAGGTCCTTGCTCCATGCTTGCCTGCATGCTGTTTTGAAGAAACATCACTGAAAGTGGACAGATGACTGGTGATGGGAATAAGCCCCTACATCCCTCCCCTGGAACGATTTGGGTTTATAGATGCTGGGTGGGCCTGGGATGTTTAGTGCTAGAGAGAAGTAGCTTCAACAAGTGAATTGTGCCTGTCTCTTTGTGCTGCCCAGGGCTAGCCTCAACGGATGCTTAGTGAAGTGTCAGTGGTGACAGAATTTTCCAACAAACCCTGGATTTCTTCCTCACTTTCCAGCAAAGGTGATCCATGAATCACCTGTAATTTAGGAATTAAGTCTTATATGCAGTAGGTTTTTGCAAGGCTTGAAGCTCCACTGAGTTCCTTGCATGTCAGCTATGGGAAAAGCCCAGGAGAAGTGCTGTGGGAGGCATCCCAGGCTGCATCTTGCAGCCTCTGTGTTTCTGTTCTTTCCCTTTCTTCCTCTCAAATTTTCCTGATTCATCTGTCATCCAGTTAATCAACCAGCAAGCCCAATTGATGGAAGGACACCTGGGTACTTTCATCAGTATTCTATGCTGTGTTGTTCTGTTTACTGTAAAGTCTGCAGCAACAGAAATGGGGCAGTCTCCCTCTGAAAACACATTCTTTAATCTTGACTTTGGTCCTCATTAGAACTCCAGCCTGCAGCCTGTGGAAAGTCGGGTCTGCTGTGCCCACCTTAATCGTGGCCTCATGGTCAGATGCTCATTTTGTGTTTGCCTTTTTGGCCTCAGCACACAAGAAACAGGGTCAACTGTAGTTATAAAGTGAATTTGTCAGAACAGAGAACATACTCTTGCATATGTGCCCTCTAACAGGCACTACCAATCTAATTAGAGGGTCATAGTGATTAAGATACCTAACTACTTACAGCAACATGTTACCAAATCTCCATGCCCATGTGCCTTGGGGTCAATGGATTAGGAAGCTGCAGATAGATAGCTGGCTATTGCTATGGACTCCAACTTGGTGTGATCGTGTGTGTTCTCAGGCACCCAGGCCTGGAGCTGCACACGGAGCTCTAAACTAGCTCAAGTCTTGGAGCCTGGTCCTACCTTCTCAACTAACTCTCAGGGTGTAAGCCAGTCCTTTTTCTTTTTGGTGCCTTCGTACTCCCACCTGCACCTTATGGCTACAAATATTTGCTTAGGATCATTTTAGCAGCTGTGAAGTGACTTGGGATCTTTGAATGAAAGACACTCTATTCAAGCTTATGAACCAAGTGATGTCTCTGGCCCCCTCCACACTGCAGAGGTTTGTGGAGACAGACTAGGCCCATTCATCCTTCAACCAGTTCTTATTTTATTCCAAAGCCTCACTGTGGCCAAGGAGTGGGGCTTGTCAGGGAACTGAGCAGTCTTAGCATTTTTCAAAGTACCTTCTATTTGGTAGGGTTGCATTTTTTTTTTTACCATTGCATATTAGCAAATGCAAGACTACCTTACAAGAAAAAGAATAATCATGAAAGGAGAAAGCTCTCAAGGGATATATGCTTATTAAAAAGGTCAGTAAGGCCATTTTTCCTGAGCCTGGGATTTACACTATTAGCATATGGGGCACTTGTGGGGTCCACCCTGTATAAATATCAGGGTGCCATTTTTACATTTTTTGTAGACTTGTGTGTTTTGCTTCAGGGATCCAGGGTACATAAGAGCAATCAGAAAAAAATATTGTAGTATGTTTAGGGCCTGGTAGGGAGTTGTGGGGGTATCTTAGTTGGGCTGCTATCACAATATACCATTGTCAAGGGACTTATAAACAACAGAAATTTAGTTCTTGAAGTTTGAGACTGAAAGCCCAAGTTGAGAGCATTGGAATAGTCAGGTTCTGGTGTGGGCCCTCCTCCAACTTGGAGACTGCAGAATCTCTCATTGTGTCTGGGCATAGAAGAGAATAAGTTTGCTTTCTGGAGCCCCTTTCTATAGGGGCACTAATCCCATTGATCCCTACTTTTATGATCTAATTGCATCTTCAAAGCCCTATCTCCCATTACCTTCACACTGAGGTTAGGTTTCAACAAATGAATTTTGGGGAACATAAACATTCATTCTATGCATTGAACAATTTTGTGTCTCCAAGTAGACTCCATTATTCCAACCCATAGAGCTCTGTCATTCTTGAGCTTTGTCTTGGGACCTAAAGCCCCAGCCTCCCTGAATCCTTTGGCTCTCTAATTTCCTAACTCCTCCAGCAGCATCTACTTAAACAGCCTTGGGTCTATGCTTACTTCTGTCTGGATCTATTTCGTCACCCTCTTCTGAATGCTACCTTAGCCCCAGGAGCTAGGTTATCCCTAGGCAGGGGACAACTAAGAAACTTGATACTCGCTCCCTGAGGGCCTAGATCTCCATCACTGCTCCCTCCTCCCATGTGACCAGCAGGAAGTTAGATACATCTTCAATCACATGGTCTCTAATGTGATCTTTTTCTGGGTATATAGAACATGGCTTTCTACTGGAAATGAAAATATCTTAGGCAAACTTACCAAGACCTTACATGATATGTCCTGTGTCTTCCTGTTTGACCTAATTTTCTCACACACACATCTTTGTTTTTATCAAACCAGGCATGCTATTCTCTTTTCTACTCTTCAAATTCATCTGAATTCATTCCTGATTTAGGGTTGCATATTTTTGGTGGTCTCTCTACCCAGTATTCTCTGCCCATAGAAAGTGGCATGCTGGCTTCTCATCACTCCGGTCTCTGTTTGTATATCATATACTCAGAGGTAAATTCCTTAATCATGTTGCCTAAAAAAGCTCTTTATCTCTCAGTCATTTATACATTGTATTATAATCTTCAGACTTAAAACCATTCACAATCCTTCATGCTATGTTTGAGTTGATGTATTCGCTGTTCATTATCCTTTAAACAGTGAAATACAGATTCCATGATCTGGGACCTTGACTGACATATTTTTTGCTGTATTCCTAACACTGTTGGGCAGGGATGAAAATGTAAATTGGTCATATGTGTGAGGGCAAGACAAGGTGAGAGTGGTTAACACAGTAAAGCAACCTGAATCTTGAGAAAAGCATACTGTTATTATTCATGTTCTTTGCCCATCAGGCAAATAGACCTCCACCTGACCTCAGCTTTTATCTCTTGTCTCTATTTTCAAAATCCCCCTGACATTTTCTCTCAGGGACCACCAGGAGCCTACGTCTCTACAGTGGAATGCATCTGGCACTTGGTATTCTCTCCATAAATATTTATTGGGTGGCTTGATGAATGAACAAACTGGAAATATTTGTTACAGACTCTAAGAGGTTGCAATGAACTTCATCTCACAAAGCTCAAGTCTTTAGCATTGGTACTGGAAGTCCCATCTAAATGCTCTGCACAGCCAAAATAAGCCATAGTTCTGTATCAGGGCTGGTTTTCAGTATCCCTGTCTCTCGGGCTGTGTGGGGCTTGCCTGTAGTCAAGGGGAAACCTCCAAATCTCAGAGTCGAATTAGGCCATGATGTTTTGGAAGGTAGGTAGAGTGGGTGAGATTTGGTATGAAGCACAGCATATAAATTGAGAAAACCAGACCAGCAAGGGAGCCTACAGGGATTCTCAGAGTACAAGCTGGTGAGTGCTTTATCAAAAATGCTTATAGTTCTGAGCAAGAGAGACTTACTTAATTCAAGTTCACAATGACCTACAATCCTCCTCTTGAAGAAATGGACTAGTTATAGCTGTCCTTCACCCTAAGGTGAGAATCTGGTGCCAGATACTGAGGGAGGGTTATGAAGGTAGGAGTACTCATTGTTGATAAAAGATGAAGTCATTCTTGCTACCAAGTACAAGGAAGATTTAGAGAAGGGAGGGAAGACCACCAGAGAAGATGTTCAGAAAATAAAGGGCAAGAGCTAGCTATAGAGGAAGGGGCAGAGAAAGATACATGCGAAAGGAATTATGAGCAAAAAATAGACAACATTTAAATGAGATCAGAGTAGCTTAATGAAATGAAGGAAAAAGAAAACACCATGAAGACCAGAAGCTTCTGGGCTTGTCCAACTACACAGAGGTTGTTGTATGTCTTGAATAAGCCAAGAATAGTTACGAGAAAAATAGACTGGCCAGGCATGGTTGTCGATGCCTGTAATCCAAGCACTCAGCAAGGCGAGGCAGGAGGATCACCATGCGTGTGAGGCCAGTCTGAGCTCCATAGTTAGCTCAAGACCAGCCTGAACTACATAGAGAATCTCTGTCCCAAAATACAAAAAAACCAACCAACAAACAAACCAAAATACAAACAAACAAACAAAATTCAGACTGTTGGAGTTAAAGGTGATTTGTTTCTGAATATGCTGAATTTGATAAGTTCATGGAGTTGCCAAAGAGGAATTTTTTCTTCTTAAAAAGTAGCTGGAAATTTAGACCCAGAGTATGAAAGCTCAGAATCCAGGGGAATGTCTAGAATAATGGAAGAAAAGGTATTATTCTGAGTAAAGTGAGATTCCTCAAAGTGAAGCAGATTTTAGTGGAAGGAGGAGAATGTCCAAGAGGATATTTTTAACCTGATTAAAACTAATACTGGTGGAGGTAAAGCTGAAAGCTGGAGAAGAGCTTCCTATTCAAATGGAAGATCTGGAGTTGAAGTTAAAATGTTGCCATATTTTATTAGAAATTGATCTTTCTGCTTTACAAAGACAACTGAAGGGTATCATGATAAGTGTGTAGGCTGAGGGGTCAGAAGCTGAAAGGGACAGGCAAGGCAAACGCAGTTCTCCACAGCAGGAGGAGAAGAGTGCGCACATTCAGCATTGCTCTCTACCACAGCCACTCATAGGCCCATTTTCTATTGCTGTCACAAAGTCTTGGTCCTTTAAGAAGAAAGGAGACNTGAGAATCCACACAGCACTCCATCAGTCTTTCCAGGAGCCCCCTGCTCCCACTGTTCCATGGCACATGCCATAAGAATGGAAGGGGCGCAAAGGGAGACCACATTGGGAGATAGGACTCACTCCCTTGGGAACTGCACACCACAACCTGTGAGAACCACCTCAGGCCCTCAAGAGGGTAGCACCGCCTTGAAGGGTTTAAGCCCCTTTCACTGGCCCACTTCTTACAGGCTCCATTACCTCTCACATCAGCACTGGACACAAAACATCCAATGCATGAGCTCATGGGGGCTACAGTCTGCATGATGCCCATAGCACCACCTGGGAGGGGCACTCTGTGCAGATAATTCAGGAAATACTATATTCAAATGAATACTTCTGCATTTACTCATAATAGACAGGAAAACAAAAACAAATTAAGATTTCTTCTTCTTCCTTCAGATGAAGAAAATCAAAACATCCTACTGGAAAACAAATGGAACAATACACAAAGATTGAAAAACAGACCAAAAGCTAGGGAGCATATGTAAGCTAGTGAAATAATTGCTAACTATGGGAGGTGGATCACTGAAAAATACAAGTCCTGAGAAGAAACCCTGCTCCAGGAAAAGCAAATAACAACTTAAAAAGACACAGCATAAAGTGCTATTTCTCAAGCCAGAGTTACAAAAATAAGAGAATGTTGATGATGTAGCTTTGGGGCTTTCACACTGAGTTCTTCTAGCAAGCTTTAGGCCAGGATTAAAACTGTGGAGTAAAGGAAGGAGCAGGTAGTTGGGGGTATGGCGATGAGTTGGGTTGCTGCTTAAGGGAATCCATGCAGAGTGAGGCTGGTGAGGAGCAGGCAGGTCTTGGCAAGGGGCTGGCAGCAAGCAAGGCTGCAGTGACCCTGAGCCATGGCAGTGAGGACGGCTGAGGCCTGGCATGGCAGGAACCCCGGGGGCAGCTTCTTCCTCTATTTCCTGCTTTGCAAGTTACCTCCAACTTCTCCCCAAAGCTGGTGTTTCCTTCTTGAAAGGTACAATGAAGAATGAGCTCTAATATTTCTGGAGGGCCCTGGAAAGGCCTCCAGGTAGTGTGGGCCAGAACATAGCAGGGCATTTGGTAATGAAATCAATTTTAAAACACCATATATAAACACCTTCTCTGAATTCACAGTGATCATTAGTAGAGCTCAGCAAAATCCCGCTGCTCCCCAAACCAGCTTGAGTAATGACACAGAGCTGCAGTGTCACAGAATCCACTTTGTCTTCACCACTACCGCTCATTATTTTGAGCAATAATATGGGTCACCATACTTGATTTGGCTGATACAACCGGTTGTGCTCACTCCTTCTCTCTTTTGTATGTTTCTACTTGAAAGTTAAAACGATGTCTTTCTTTGAGATAAGAGTATCTGGGAATGTATGCATGCCAGTCAGGTCCTCTGAGAACACCCAAGGAAAGCTACAGTAATGGTTGTCAGTCTACTGGTGTGCTACAGATATTATTCTATTAGGTATTTTCACTCACTGTACTTTAATGTAGGAAGCTGAATGGATTGCATTTTAAGAGGGCAGCAAAACAAGTTTGGTAGATGGAGGTTTTATGACCATGAGTTACAGTTCCTGGAGGGTCCTTGAAAGGCCTCCAGGTAGTGTGGGCCAGAACATAGCAGGGCATTTGGTAATGAAATCAATTTTA
>NDGM011243108.1:2798-14513 GCA_002564305.1 Octomys mimax
TCGCCAAGCTTGTTCCAAGTAGGTGCTTTAGACCACTGAGCCATCTCGCCAGCCCGTCCTCAATTTCTTTTAATCTAAGCATTTACTATACATTTTGATCACCCCTTGTACATCTGCGAAGGGCTACCCCCAAAGGTTAGAAAAATCCTCAGAAGCAAAGAATATAAATCATCTGCTTTTAAGTAGGCAATATACACAAATAGGTGTTTCTTAAAAGAGCGCACATGAATGGCCAGCAGGAATGTGAGAACTTTCTCAACAGCCTTCAATCACAGGGAAATGGAAATGAAAGCCACAGAGATGCCTTGTGCCACGGCAGTGAGAATGACATCACAAGACTAAAGCTGTCAACTCTCAGGAAGGATGTGAGAAAGGAGCAACCTTGCGTACATTGTATGGAATGCAAATTAGTGGAGCCATTCTGGAACACAATATGATGCTCCACAAAATGTTAAAACTAAGACTGCCATAAAATCCAGGAGTCCTATTACTGTAGGAAAAAAAATAATTAGTGTGCTGAAGAGACATCAGTAATTGCATGGTCATTCATGATAGCTAAACATGGAAATAATTGCACATCAGGCGAAGACTGGGGATAGAAAAGATGAGAGTCTATTTGGAATAGCATCCATCATGAAGAAAGACGAAGTCTTATTATTTGAAACTAAATGAAAGGAACTGGAGCTTATTAGATATTACGCAAAATAAGGCAGAAACAACAGAACAAGAAAGACAATCTTGCATGAGAACACTTGCAGAATGTAAAAAGGCTAATTCCCCAGAAATTGTAAGAAGAATGGTCATTACTGGAGGTTAAACAGAGTAGGCTGGCAGGAGAACTGAGAGAAAACCAAGAGATGGCTGTGTATGAAATTACGGGCCAGAAGTAGCCACAAACTCCAGCGTGACATTGCACAATAAAGTGGACAGAGCCAAAAGTAATTAAGATTTCAGAAAGCTACAAGAATGTATACTAAAAGTTTAAATCACAGCACTGTCATAAATGTTTAATACATGTTTAATCCAATGTAAATATCACAGGGTGTGTGTGTGTGTGTGTGTGTGTGTGTGCGCGCGCCAAGAAATCACATTATCCATCACTATGAACAAGCTTTTATGTTTTCATGTATAATTTCCCACTTCACTGGGAAACTAAAATGCTACAAAATAAATTCAATGAAATAAAATAAAACGTGGCTGATAGCAGGGAAATATCAATGACCAAGAATAACAACAAAAAAAAAAATTCTGGAATGATAGAAGCATTCTGTATCTTTGTTTGGTACACAATATCTCAAGTAATCTGAGCTTAACATAGAAAGATATGGGGAAGGAAGTTAAAAAGTAACCAAAATAACAAAAAATAAGAAGTGGAACAAAACATATATGTCATAAATAAAAAAATAAGACTATCACAATAATATATGACAAAATAATATCCAGAGAAAAACTCTCAAGCTTCTGTCTCCCTCAAACAAACAAACAAAAACCAAGGAAATAATTAGTGAAATACAAATATAAGAACAAAGGTCTATTTAGAAAAATATATTTTATTTCATCGTACTAGTTGTGAGAAGGGGGATTATATGATAAACTACAAATGTAAGCTACTTTGTATTTCCATGAGCTTTAACATAATATGTTTTTGTGGGATAACTCATGTTCATGACTGTGATAAAGAGTCCAATATAGTGGCATTTTGATGGGGGACTTCCCAAGCAGGTAAGCTTTCCACTGCATACTTCAGTTGGCCTAGCACTGGCTCTGCTGAAGTGTCCAAACAGGCTTATGATTCAAGGAGTTGTTAAAATGACCCACGTACATGGTACATCTACTGTGAAGTAGCTGAAGCCACTACTGTTGTATCTGTCACATGATGGAATGCATCAGTTGGTAAATAGACAATGGATAGATACATAGGTCTTTCAGTAAGAGAGCAAGAGTTGAAAGAACAGTGATTAAATGGATTTTCTGCTGTGAAATGTCATTATCATATTCTTAAGCTTTTAATTTACTGAATGAAGAGATGGTTCCTTTCCTATGAGAAAGAACTCTAAAATGCAACAACAAATATGCATTGCAGTATTTCTGTACTACCTTCAAAGAAGACATGGTTATTTATTTGGATGATTCTACAGTGAATAAAGGGGAATAATGAGATGTTTTGGAGATAAATTATTTTCTGAGTTCACATTGGTACCCAGGCCAATGGCAATTTCATGGACATTATATTAGAGTTGAGGGCTTAAGAGGTCCAGGTAAATTAGAGGAGTCAGCACTACATTCAGGTCAGCATCCCACAGGGCCCAATGACCCATTGCTTATTTCCTTGATCTTGAGTGTACAGTTATGGACATATTTGACATTGGGTTGTTAGTCTATGGCAGTGATGGTGCACCTCGTAGAAAGCAAGTGCCCAAACTGCCATGCAAACCCACTTATTTATTTAAAAGTCCCGACACTGCAATTAAACCTGAATTTTCAGCTGCTAAGGTGATGCTTGCGTGTCATGGCTCACAGGCTGACACAGAGGGCTCTGTGTGGCTGTGGTGGCACACATGCCACAGATTCTCTACCACAGAGTAAGAGATATTTATTAAACTTAATGATCTGGTCTTCCTACTGTTATGCAAAACTATAAATCAAAATATTATTGTATCTCATAATTTGAGGGACTAAAAGTGGAAAGAACTGCAAATATGGGCGTAGCTAAAGAGCTAAAGAATTTAAAGTAGAATGACCACATATCTTCAAATAATTTTCTATGTTGGTCCCTACAGCCATCAGATAAGTTCTGGGGGAATCAATAGACCACAGAAAATTCAACCAAAGAGCGAATTCACTTGTAGCTTTCATGACATGAGAACTCATGTTTCATATGTGTGTGGCATTTGGCTATTGATTTAGCACATACATTCTTTTCAATTCACAGTAATATAGAGGATTTGAAACAGATCACAGTCATGTGAAACTGGCAATAATGTGTTCTCAGAGTTTTGATTAGGACTAGGTTAATTCCCTTTTTCTGTGTCATAATCGATTATCAACACATCTGGACAGTTTGTCTGTCCTGTACAGTATCAGATTGATCCTTTATGCAGATAAGCACACTGTGGATGAACATATGGCCATAAGAATGCCGGGAGTCTTGGAACCATGTTAGGAGTCAAGGCTTATGAACTTTTAAAGCTCCGCTCTGTTGGCGACACTTTAAGCATCTGATGACAAGATATTTCTGGGTGTCTTCTCCAGCACAAATATCAATGTCCAGTTTCCTGGGTCACATGCTTCAGAAAAAAAGGCACAGCACCATCAAGGCATACCTGCTGCCAGGGCTGAATGCAGCCTCCACCAGAGGACTTTGCAGCGAGTGCATGCCCAGGTACAAGAAGCCCTGAAGCCTGGACCACAAGTAGTGACTTGTGTTTCAGCGTATTTAGTGGAAGTAAAATAGTACAGAATTTATGAGAGTTTTGTGTGAGAGAGTCATGAGGAAGACCTCTGGGCTCTGCAACAAAGCCATGCTATGCTTTGCCAGCAGCACGACTATGGAGAAACAGCCTTGGCCATACTGCTGCATCCTGACAGCAGAGGAAAGGTGACTGGCATCCCAGGTCGTGACTCAGTCATAGCCACCCACTACGAGGTTTATTCTGTGATATCCAGTATTTCAAATGTTATGTGTGTCCAGACCCATCAGTGACAGGATTGCAATCATACATACAGAACTGGACCCGGAGAGGGCCAAAAGATCCAAGAAAATTAGATGGATGGGGAAACGCCATCACATAATAATGCTCCCTTCCCTCTACTCTCAGCTTCATGGGTTTTCTGTATGAGAGGAAATAGACTGGAGTAAGCCTGCGATCCACTCTCTATGAGTCTGCTGACCTGTAGGTACCTGAAACAGAGAGTGATGCATTATAACCCTATTATAGTTAACACATTAAAATCCACTGTAGAGAGAATACTGCAAGTAGCACATTCAGTGGGAAGCTGCAGTGACAAAGGGCACTTGGGACTTACCCCGAGTCTTACAGGTAAGAAAGGGTCACCATTTGTGCATGAACGCTTGGAGCACACCTGACCCGAGATGGGTACAATAAACAAGGGTTCGAAGTCCAACAGCGAGAGTTTGAGTCACTCCACCATGTCATCAATGAGAGCAGGAAAGGTTACAGCTCAAGGCAAAGAGCTTATAATGGTATGGGAAAAGGAATGTGCTGTGCTGTACATTAAGTATAGAAGTTGTACAAAACTTCGCTATCTCACCAGTGTCCATTGTACCGCTCTTCTCAGAAGGTAAAGCCTACTGGAGTGTAGGAGGAGCGTCTCCCCCAATGACAAAATACAGATCCACGTGGCATTCCTGCCTGACATGAGACTCGTCTCACTGGCTTTTGTGCTCGGACAGCCCCTGACACAATGGGAGGTTAGTAACTCTCTACTTCAATATGATCATTCTTTTGCTTGATATTCTCCTCTTTATATTTAATCAATGATATTCTTAAAGGATCTTTCCTTTTTTCCAATTCTATCTCCATGTTTTTTTCTCTTCTACAAACGGACAGGTGTGTAGGCAAGTAGAGCAATCACCATGTCTTCAGTGACAGCTAGTGTATGTGTAGCTACAGATTTCATGGGAATAACAGAGTATTTTTTTTGTCATCTTTCCTCCCTGACATCCTTCCTGTCTTCCTTCTTTTCTCTTTTCCTCCTTTTCATCTAATACTTTAGACTCCATATGAACCCTGTTTTCTCTTCAAAAGAATGGTGGAAAAATAAAAGCAAATGTGCATACCAGGAGTATGTATTCCCATATAGAGCACTACTGTTCCAAATATTCCTATAAGTCAATTAAAAATGGAAACAATTGAGGTAAGATAATAAGAAAGTTTATCAAAGTTTATGAACTTTATCAAAGTTCATGAGCTTCATGAAAAAAGCTGCACGAAAATTAGCAGGTACAAGAAAATAGGCTTAGCATCAAGAACTTGGAGAAATTTTAATTTAAACTGCAACAAAATGCCATTGCACATACAAGGGAATGGTTAAAATTAAAAAGCCAGAAACAGCAAATGAGATGAGGATGTAGCAAAATTTCAGCTCTCGTACATTACTGACAGGTATTAAAATGATGTAATCATTTTAGAAAGTGCTTTTGTCAGTTTCTTTTAACACCATTCATGTTATGTCTAATTATGATCAGGAAGTGTACTTCCAAGGCATTGAGCAGACCTCAGAATATAACTACAGTAGACAATTGTTGACTTATGGTGTTTACAGGAGCATTCTTTACAAGTAGCCCAAACTAAAAGCAATACAATTGTCCTTCAACCGAATAAATAAATTATTTTAGCATATTCATAAAATGATATATCTATTATCGATTATGAAGAACAAAATATTGATAAACACAATGAATTTAATGACTTCAAACATGTTAAATACAAAAAATGCAATAAAATATGCATAGTATGAGCATGTACACTTATGCTTACATATAAATTCTGAAGTAGGCTGGACTAATCTGTGGTGACATAATTCATGGCAAAAATTGCTGTGAAGTATAGATTTACCTAAGAAGGAACATGATTGCAATTTCTAGGCTGATGAGTTCAATCAAGGCGGTGATTCTGCAGATGTACACTTGTTAATATTTATCAAGCTATATGCTTAAGGTCTGTGCCTTTTCTTATATATTTGATGAGCCTCAATGACTGCTTCTAAACCAAAAACCAAAGCAGACACCATGAAATTGTATGTATTCCATAACATCAAATTAACAGAAGAAAAATGAATAAAAGGATCTGCAAAGATGTAAGATAAGGGGCATAAACAAAAAACAAGTCATTTGATGGAAGGATAGGCAAAATATAGAGTAAGAATGACAATATAATGAATTTGAAAGGGATATTGAAAAAGAGAAATAAAAAATAACTCTTACATTGTG
The DNA here is from genome assembly GCA_002564305.1 of Octomys mimax. Lineage (NCBI taxonomy): Eukaryota > Metazoa > Chordata > Mammalia > Rodentia > Octodontidae > Octomys > Octomys mimax. Next base: position 8,752 of record NDGM011243108.1, read on the forward strand.
AAGGATAAATGAAAACTTCAATACAAAGGTTTGAACAAATGTTGATTTTATTCATTCTCAAGAGAAGACCATGAATAGTAGGAGAAAATTAATGACCTGAAGATTAACTATTTTATCCTATCTATTGATCATAATGTGTATATTATTCCTTACTCCTGAGACTTTTAGAAAGCTATTGGTCTTTATATTTCTTAAAAATTCTGACTCCTCAAGCACAAATACAAATGTGTTATGGTGTAATTCAAGCTGTGACTCTGTAAAGGATGCTGATAAAATAGTATATTTTTCAACCTTTAACTCTCACACAGATTTTCAACCTATTAAGTAGAGATAGGTAGCCCCTTGGGTGCAAATGTAGAATACAAAGCATTTGTGTTGTTAGGAAATGCATTCTGTGGAAATAAAACCCCATGAGTCAATTTACATGCATACTGGGGTCTGCAAAAGCAAAAACAGAGCAAAAGAATAAGCCTATTTGTACTTCCAGTGCTTTCTTTTAGGGGGAGATTCTGAGTTCAACATTGCAGAATCTTGGGAGGGGGTGGCTCAATTGTGCATAGGATGGGAAGCAGCCCTTAGGCCCATGGCTGTGCACAATTCTGTCACCAATAAATGTTCCAGGGATGTTTGTTCTCCTGCTAAGACATAGGAGGCAGTGTAGAGAATGGCCTGTTCTAAAACATTAGCCTTTATCATAAATTAGTTTTGTCACACCAGTGGACCCACCAGTGTCTCATGCAGCTCTCCAGACTGTAATGTTTACACCTTCAAAGTAAGACTGCAGGTCTTGACAGTGAGGCTCCGAGGCACTCTTAGAAGATCCCTTTGGTGGATTCTTTCCACAGAACCATTTGGATTCCCTTCTGGGAGTGAGTCTGTAGCACTTTCTAAATGGACAAAGACACATGAAGTTTTAGATTACTATGCCTCATGGCCTCACTGCCTCTTTGGTTCCCTTGCACAGGATGAATGAAAATGAAGCACCCTATGACACTTGGAACTGAAGGCTATAAGAAAAAAAATGAGTCCATCGAAGTAACAGAGCTGGTAGAAGAGAAACTCTTCCAAGAAGCAAGACCCATGTTCTCCTGAGGAAGACCTGGCAAATAGCATGGCCCATTTCTACAGGTGCCACTGAAGAATGAGTCTAATTAATAGACATTTAATCCCTAAAAAGAGCTTTCAGAGGAGAGCTCTAGATAAGTGAGATAATATCTACTTTTCTAGTAAAACTTCATGTGTGCTAAAATAACAAAAGAAGAAACAAAAAACAAAAATAAGCATTCATTTTTTTTTCTTTCTGGACATTTTATACATTTTAAAATTGCATCACTTATTCATAAAATAATTACCCCTCGTTAAATGGTTGACAACTGCCAACTTGATCATTTACAATTTCAAGTGATTTCTTAGTTACATTTTATAATTCAATTAATAAATTAAAGCAAGACTTCCTAGGAAGAGGAAAATAAATAAGACATCTGTTAAAATTTGCCTCAGACGCATATTATTTGAAAGGCTTAAGTTAGATGATACTGATTTTTATTGATTTTTCTAGCTGGATAGTCTCTCAGACATATATGTTCAAACAGAATTACACAAAGACAATTCACTAAAATTTTCTGAGTAAGAATTAATTTACATAAGGCCAAACGAAGTTTCTTTATTGAGCTACTTTCCTTCCCAGTAGCTTAAATAATTAGAATCACTAATCCTCTTTATTTTTTTTATTTTTTATTTTATTTTATTTTTGCTGGAATCAGTGATCGAACTCAGGCCCTAGAGCTTGCCAGACAAGCCCTTATTCTACTGAGCCTTCTCCCCGGCCCCACTAATCCTGTTCATCAAAAAGTAATTTCATTATCCTTCTATGTTGACTAAGTCTCCATACTTTAAGCCAAAAGTTATTTTGGCTGAAACTTGAGAAAGTGAAACTGACACTGCATGTAAGAGGAAGACCAGGCTCCTAATGGTTGTACAGTGGAGAGAAACGCTCATCACTGCTCGAGGGATTTCAACATGACATTTGGAATTAATGTTTCTTCACAGTACTTAATGCAATCCATTGTCAGGTAAGCACAATGTCCCTGAATTTGTCACATCATTTTAAAACATAGAGCCAGAATTAAGAGAGTTTGAAGTCAAGGTGTCTGTATAGTTTGTTTTTATGGTAAAACACACCCAACTCAACTGGATGCAGAAACGTAAGACCACAAAATTGTAGCAATTTTAAATCTCATCTCTTCTTATCACTTTCCAAAATATAAAACTGAGATAAAATAGAAACTGAACTGATAGCATTTCTGGAAGATTATAGGGAACTGCAAACATAAGCGTATCTAACACTGGAGCTGAGGTTTTCATTAATTAATTCGTAGCATGATGCGGTGTCAGGAAACGCACCAGTGAATAAATCTGGTTTGCTAATTTATCTGCTTGTGTAAACATTGAATGACCTCCAAAACCAGTTTTTGCTCTTTTGCCACCTCTACTCTGCCTCCCTGCACACACACCCCGTATCCAGGGGCACCAAGCTTCACTTACCTTTAAGCTTTAAATAGTCTCTTTACTACTTTGTCTTCTTTATCTCAGATATCAACCAACAGACATTCAGTTTCCAAGCAAAACACACTGGGGACTCTTCATGCCACTAATAATCATCAATTGTCTCAGTTACTCTTCTCTCATTGCTAGGACAAATACCTGAAACCCAAAATGAAGGAAGGAAAAGTTTATTCAGCTCACAGTTACTGAACGTTTTGGTCCTTACTCGACTGGCTCCAAGGCAGAGTGGCACAAGGAAGAGAGCAGCCCTTCATGGTGGCTGCAGAGAGCAGAGAGCAAAATGGAGGAGTAACAGCAATAATGGCAACAGAGAGGAGGGAAGTCTGTCTCTTTTATGTGACATTCAGACTCTGCCCCATGCTACGGGAAGTACACACACCCATAATCCCAGCAGTACTAAAATCCATAATTTCAGCCTTGGATCACACATAATCCCAGTGGATCCTGAGTTAATCTCAAACTCTAGAAGTCCCCACCCCTTGACTGCATGAGGCTTTGGGGGAACAACTATACACAAGCCATAACATTAATGATAGTTAAAATGAAAACTTTACCAACTAAGATGCTTCAAATTTGCAATTTTCTTTTTTTTGTTTGTTTGTTTGTTTTGTTTTTAGTATCATCAGTATAATCTCCTTGTTTCTTACTCAGATTATTGACAAAGCCAAATAACTTACATTTCCTGATTTTCTAATTGTTGCCCAGAAGTCCAGATTCTAGAATAATAAGAATTTGCCTGTGAGGTCTCGGTGAGGAAAGTGCCAAAAAGCCAGTGATATCTAGGACAGAGCCATAGGGCTCAATCTCTAGACTTCTCCCTGGCAAATTGGAATTCATCCACAGGCTAATGGAGCTTCCCATTGTCCCAAGTTACTACGTCAGGGAAAAGATTTTGATTGTCAAGATAGCTGTATAATAGACAACAAAATGGCCTTCGATGCTTCATGGGCTCATGGTGCCCAGTGGGTTAGTACACTGAAAATACCTCATCCTGGGTGAGACACCCACCACTCTGACCAGGGGGTGTGTGTGCTGAGCAACAGTGCCATCAGAACAGCTGAGGAGGGGCTGGGGAGATGGCTCAGTAAACTAAGCACTTCCCTGGCAAGCACAAGGATCTGAGTTCAATTCCTGGTTCTCAAAAAAAAAAAAAAAAAAAAAAAAGAACTACTGAGGACTAGGATGGGTCTCTCTGTACAGAGTAGAGGCTAAGCCAACAATAATTACACACCTATTTTACCAGTTAACATTATCATCTTGAGGCCTTTAATGCTACTCTGGTTTATAAAACTTCAGTTTCCCTATTGTACCTACAGATTAAGGTACAAACTCACTTGCTGCCGTAAAACCTATGAAACGTTTTCTAATTTTTCTTCCAAGTCATGTTTCTATGTACTACCATTCTGCTCCTGTGCATTCTGTTCCACAGAGGAGAAGGAGTACTTCCTCAGAGGTAAAAGTCACACACACACACACACACACACACACACACACACACACCCCTCAAATACATGTATGTATGAATTCAACACTATGATACAGTGCAGTTCTTTCTGTGGTGGTTTCACTTACCGTGCCTCTGCTGAGTTCTTCCTAGCGTATCTTTCACTTCTGTCTGCAATTCCTGTCCCTACAAAGAAAGAACTTCTAATTATTTCTTAGGTTTCAAGGTAAATAGTACCCCTTTTGTGTAAATCCGGGGAAATTAATTCTCTTATTCATGTTTTATAAACTCTGAATGAAGCACTGTTAGTAATCAATGGACATTGGTAGGAAGGATTGGTATGTGCAAGCATAGTGTAAAACACAGCAGTATCCATGTGGTCGAGAGTGGATTATCTCTCTTAAGCATGACCCCAGGGAACATAGTCACAGCTTGGGGTCTACCTGGCTTACCTAGAACATGTAGGTAAACACAATTATAGTAATATCTATTGAGGTGACTTGCTACAATCGAAGGGTCTATGCGCTTTGTTTGGCTTCCGATCTCTGCTTCCTTGTTTTCATTTGGCCTTGCTGGCAACCATCTCTCCAGTGTCTCTTGCTTTCTATTTCTCATTGACTTGATTTCTAAATTCTTCAAAACTTCAGGCTTTGGTCCTAAATGTTTTTCTTTGTTCCTCCTGTTTATTCATGTTTAGAGACTACTACTATATGGTGATAAGATGCAAGTATTTTCCTCAATAAGCAACTTTTCACTGTACTACATTTATTTTACACATGTGCTTTTAGATATGCATGAGAACTCAAAATTTCTAAAACCAAATTCTTTCTTCTCCCATGTTCTCAGTTTTAAGAACCAGCCCCTTCTAAATTCTTTAAATCTCCTGGGTCCAGGGAGATAGCTCAGTGGAATAAGCACAAGATCCTGAGTTTTATCCCTCCCTGGTACCACCAAAACAAACAAACAAACAAAATTATTTAAGTATCCAAAGGGATTCTACACCAAATTTTCACTCTCTAACACTACTAATCTCCCTGACCTCTTCCTATTTTCTATTAGAACTAATAAAAATTAAACTCTGCTTCATCTTCAGCATTCCTTATGTGCTGTGTTAGCATTATTCCTCACAGCATAACAGATTGAATTTATAAAACATAATGATATCTTTAGCACTCTCTTATTTAGAAACTTCTGGTAGCCTCTGATTATGCTTCCAATAGTTGCTAGTTGCTTTCCATGTTTGATTGTCGGCTGTCAACTTTTCTACCGCCTTGTTCACCTAAACACCCAACATCAATTTCATGTCACATTGAAAGAAGGAGAAATAAAAGACAGCTTTTGAGATACAGTCTGTCTATATTTTAATGCCAGCCATGTCAAATCATAATGTAGGCAATTTACTTGGAACTTACGTATGTCAGCTTCCTTAAATATAAAGTGGGAATAAAAATAACAAATAAATAAAAATGAAAATAATTGCATGGATTTATTCTGAAGATTGAATAACTTAGAGGGCATTGAATACCTCAATAAATTCCTGGCTTAAAGGAAATATCAAAAGTTATGCTATAAGTACTCATTAATTTACTAGCTTACTGTCTTCTATTCCAGAATGTAGACCATGCAAATTAGAAAACATTTTCTTTCTTTATGACATTTTTCTACTTGCTAGAGGTTGAACTACTACACAGTTAAATATATATATATATATATATATATATATATATATATATATTTTTTTTTTTTTTTTTTT
>NDGM011243109.1:7624-23127 GCA_002564305.1 Octomys mimax
GATGCAGACATGATATCTTGTCTAAACACTATTAGCACAAATCTTTCTTCTCATTGAACTAAGTGAAAGTAGCTGTATATCTCTCCTAACTATTTTATGTGTATATATATATGCACACAAAATAATGTTTCATTTATATCTCCCTTTTTCGTTTTGTCAGAGATGGGTGTTCCATTGCTATTCAAACATTCTAGGTGCTTGAATTCAGCAAAATAATCCAATTTAGTCCAATAGTCCATAATAGTAGTGGGTTTGATGGTCAACTCACATATTTAATCATCAATGAGAAAGTCACTTGCAGTCATTAACAGCTTTTCCTTGAGAAAACTTTACGTATATACACATATATATATATATATATATATATATATATGTATATATGTATATATATATATATCTGTCTCTCTCTCTCTCTCTCTCTACAGAGAGAAAGAGAGAACTTTATATATGCATTAAACTCAATGTACTTGGATAGCAATTTTCTGGTATGAATGAATAAAAAATGTCATATATCATCCTGTGCTCATATGAAGCCAGGTTTTATTCTTCATCATCTTACCTGGGCTTAAGACTACTCTATTGTATAACAAAGTAGTTATTCATCATTTTATCAGTATGTTATAATCACTTTTTCCCCAGAAACACAAGCTTCCCTACTGTGTTTATCTATAGTAGATTCTTCTGTGAAGTTTGAGAAGGAAACATATTAAAGTTGAAACACAATCTTTGTGAAAGATGAATTTTGACATAAATTTTACATGTGATGCTATGGTAGCAACTTTTAAAGTATGTATTCAGAGACTATCTGCTCATTCTTGTCTTCACCTTGAAAAATATATATTATTTCACTGTAGAACTAATTATAAATGTATTAAAATTTTAAAATAAGGATAGTAAAATTCATAAGATAAAGTCTCATTTTTCTGTTGCTTTAACATGTTTTCATGAATGCATTTATCCAAATATTCATAGTCCACACTTGCTCTATGTTTTCCCCACCACAAAATTCCACATTTTTAATTGGTATCTCTTCATCCCTACCCACCAGAAAAGTGAAAGCTGAAAGCACACAGAGGCACTTGCAGTTCCATAACTGCTGTTGGAATCTACCAGATGAATTTAAACACATATGTATTTAATTCTCCTCATGACTTGGAAACAGTTACTAGCAAACAACCCATGTTGGCTTTGATCACTTTAGCACTTGGGTAAAATAGAGCATATGTAGCATCTGGTTATAACTTCAGTTTTGCTTATTATTTTGATTGCTGCATACAATGGGAGTGCCAGTGTAAGGGGACTTTAAACCTTAGATTTTAGCAGACATGAGACTGAAATAGTTGAACATTGTAATTTAAAAGTCCTTACAGGCAAAGTATGATAGAATTCCTATCTTATTGTTTCTCTAAGGGAAGATTCTGACTTTGTTTTGCTTACTCAAACTTTATTTTTTTTTCAATTGTCATACAGTTATCATTTATTGAGAAGTTACTGTGCACTAATTATTTTAACTACATTTTATGATTTAATTCTTACAATAGGTACTTAAAGGGTGTGTGCTGTTATTATTTGATCCATATAGGAAAGTGGATTAAAAATGTCAGGATTTTATAAATGAGGCAACTGAAGTGCAATCAAGCTCATTGAACTCCCAAGTATATAAATCAAAGGTCCCTTGTTGATAAAAGACTTAGTAATCCTTCCCAAAAGAGTTTTGCTTCCTAACCAAATATTTTTCTGCTCCACACATAAAAATATTCCCAATCACAACGAATAGAGCATATTTGCTTTCTTCACTCTCCTCCTAGAAAATCTCCCTAGGTCACACTAGATCACCTTTGAATGTTATCCAGGTCATGATCAAGATATACAGTGAATAATCAAAATATGCAATAAATTAAAAATAATTTTCACAGTGAAAAACACATCCCATTTAATCCCTCTGAACATATTTCTCTTCAGTTTCTTTTTAAATTTAATTGTATTTTGTTTTGAAGAGTAAAAACAAGTAGCCAGAACAAAAGCAGAAACAGGGTTACATACTACAATACATATGTTACAGATTTTCAAAAGAGGAATACCTAATTAACAATGATTGTTCTGGTGTCTATTTTTATTGTCAAATCTGCTGTTCAAAATTTTCTTTATATTTTATTTTTTAAATAATTTTATTGAGAAACAAATAACAATGAGACAGTTTCAAAACTGATTACTAGCAGTTTCAATAATTAATACATTGCATATTGTTGTCTTGGTGGTTATTCATTGTACAAGATCCAAACATGATGCCCTGCCCACAAGCACTATTAGAACAAATCTTTCTATTCATTGAATTAAGAGAAAGTAGCTACATATCTATCCTAACTATTTTGAATATACCAATACAAAATGGTCCTTCATTTGTATCCCTTTTTGTTTAGTTTTGTCAGAGAAGGATATTGCATTGTCATTTAAATATTTTAGGTGCGTGAATTCAACAGCAAAATATTCCAATATAGTCTAGTAGTCCATAATAGTAGTGGGTTTTCCATAAGACTGACAATGTCAGAAGTGTTTGCTTTGAGCCTTTCACAGCTCAGCATATTAATATGGCTTTACTTTTTATACTTTGTTTGTATACTTTTCTGCTGGATGGTTAACACCAAGAAAAAACAAGACCTATATAACAAGAAATATAAGTTTTGTATCTGATAAGTTCAGTCAGATCCCCTCAGGATTTATCCTGAAACCCTGTGGTGCAGGTTGCAGATCCTTTGTGGGTGTCAGCCATGTGGATGAGTCACCACCATTACTTGACCAATTTGCTTTCTGTGAAAAACTGAGAGAATGTTTTCTCTCCATGTGACTATCCTTAGGCACACTCTACATCATCGACCATTTTCCTCTGTGCCTCATAATCTCCTTGATCAGAAAATTTGGGACACAACTGAGTTACATGATGTTACAGCACAGGTTCTCCTATGTCCTGAGTTTTCACTGACATTGAAAGGCCAGGGCCAAAATCTTGGCTGTCCTTGCAGCTCTTCTTTTTCTCTAATTTTTGGTGTGCAAACTTAGGTTGTTAACCCTTCAGAAAAGGAGCTTATTATTATTATTACCTTACAACATAGGCAGTTTAGCTTAACATCACTATCTCTCTGAATATCAAATATCTTAGACATAACATGGAACAGAAATTTTCCATCAAGTACTGATATGTTAAACTTTGAGTCCCTTCAGAATATGAGGAAAAAAATTAAAATTAAAAAAGTTTAAAAAATAGGAATAAATAATTACACATTTTTATAAAATTTAGCAGGACAGTCTTGTGACATTTTTTCCTTGTCTGTTTTCATTTATTAACCTTTATTTAAACAAAAAGACCCATTTACTTGAGAGACAGTATGGCAGTAATTGGTATGTCATGAACAAGCAGTATGTATTCAGAAGATTAGAACGACAGGCATTCCAAGCATGATCTTACCATTACACATTGCTGTCTTCAGTGCAGTTGCTTAGTTCACAGGTATCAGCATATATAGTCAGGGTGAGAATCCTACCAAGTAACAACTAGTTTCAAAAACCTGCTGAAGATTCTCAAGATCATTGCCTTAACCATCTTGTGCATAGAAATGTATGGATTTGCCCCTGTCGTGTTTCCTAGTTTTTCTCCTTGCCCTCTCTTTGTTGTCTAATCCTCAAATTGTCACTTTCCTTTTAATTTTGTTATGTTTCTATTTTTATTTCTTCTTCTGAGTTCTTATAATAGGGAGACTATATGATATTAACACATGTGGATCTGGTTTATTTCACTTATGAATATATCTTCAAATGGCTTCCTCTTAAATATAAATACTTCAAGTTTATCATTCTTTATAGCTGAGTAATACTCAATTGTATAAAAATACCTCATCTTTTTCTCATCCATTCCTCAGGTGATGAATATCTTGGTTGTTTCCAAGATTTAGCTATCACAAATTGTGCTACCATAAACATAGGTACACATATATCACTATGATATGACATTTTCAGTTCCTCTGGGAAAATTTCCAGTAGAAGGATAGCTGGTTTGAATGGGATTTCCAGTCCTAGTTTTTTAAGGAGTCTCCACACTGATTTCCATAATGGCTGTACCAGTCTACACTCCCACCAGCAGTGGAGAAGGGTTCCTTTCTCCCCACAACCACTCCAACATTTGTTGTTGGGTGATTCTTTTATGATAGCCATTCTTTCTGGGGTGAGATGTTATGTCAGTGTTGTTTTAATTTGCATTTCATGGATGGCTAGTGATATGGACCATTTTTTCATATATTTCTTTGCTTCTTTAATTTTACCCAGGCTTTCTTAGGGAACTCTTCAAAATACATTTTTCATGTCTAATCAGGTAAAAGAAGCACAGCCATAGTTGTGAATTCTTTCTTGGGGAGGCAACCTTGGTTCTTACTCTATAAAAGTGGGTACTTTGAGTCTACCATATAATTATTGGCTAGTTTTTATCTGGATCTTTGATATAACCCTAAAATTCAGGATGTCTTAGTCTTGCCTTAGTGTGTGTGGCAAGCATGCTGCCCTTTGCTTACACAATGTGCATACTGAAAATCAGAAACAAAGGTCAGAGGATAAACCCTGTCCTGAAGTGTTTCTCTGTGTGTTAATACACAGGAATGATACTGCAGAAGATATGCTCATCAGTGAGGAGGAATGACTTTTATATTAAATAATTCTTAAAATATTAAAGAAAATATTAAAATATAATGAAAAATTCAAACTTTTAGGGAAATATCTGTATTCAGACTATTGAGTAAAAGCCAAAATAAAACAGCATTGTGAACCAGGTGTGGTGGCACATGCCTGTAATCACAGCACTGGGGAGGCTGACTCAGGAGGTTTGCTGTGAGTTTGAGGTTAGCTTGGGCTACATAGTGAAACCAAGTCAACCAAAGCTATGTATCAAGTTCCTGTCTCACAAAAATTTACTATGAAAGTGTAAGGTGATTTTAAACAAATGAAATTTTTTATCCAAGTTGTCCAAAGCATTATTTTCCATAAATGTTTTCCAAAGTTAATGTTTTACTGAGTATAGCAAATTCCATATCATATAATTACTCTTTGTTTTAATAATGCTCTGTAAACCACACACCCAATTACAATTTCCATCTATATCAGGTTTTCATAAATACACCTAACAATGAAGTTTTATGTCTCTAATATCCTTATCCACTGGCATCGTCATCAACAAATCTTACTATTTTGTCAGATAAATATTGCTCAAGACTCTTTCCATTCCAAATTTGACTATGCATGTCCAGGCCATAACTGTCTCTCACCCAAAACACTAGATATGCCCCACCTAGGACACTCTCTGATAGCTATCAAGATGCACAGACAAATGCTCTTGGCTGTTTATTTTATAAGTGATGTACATCTGTGTATAGACATCCTGAGGGTTTGTAAGAAAATAGATGACAAAAGTGACTGTTTCTAGAGGTTATGTCATGATTCTGGAAGCCAGAAATAGGAAATTAATGTCTGGCAGGGTGTACTTCCTTCAGATGTTGGAGGGAAAAAAAATCTTTCTCACTTCCAGCTTTTGGTGTTTCCAAGGGTTCTTTGACTTAATGCAACCTGACAGCAATATCTGCTTCTGTCTTCATGTGACCTTTTCTTTTTCTGGCACTGGGGATTAAACTCAGGACCCCATGCTTGCCAGGCAGACACTTATTCTACTGAGTTATCTCCCCGGCCCTTTATGTGACCTTTGTATGTCTTCATCCCTCTTCCTATAAGGAGCCACCGTTGTTTAAGGGTACATCTTAATGTAGAACAATCATGTTCTAAAATTTCTAATCACACATGGAAAACAATTTATTAAATAACACCATAACCACATTTCTAAAATACAAAAACATATTCATGAATAAAACAATCAAGTGGTGAAAGTCTTTTATCTTTTTACTCAAGCTTTATCTTCCAACAATAGTATGGCTGCAACACAGGTGATAATTAAGGTTTAAGCCTGACTGAAATTTCTATCAGACTCAGAATTAAGTTAAAGTCTCCTCGAAGCACGAAGGTTTAACAGTTGGATATTCAGCGTGTATCAAACAAATGAGAACAAAGTAATGACAGCAATATAACAGTCATACCATGAAACACTGTGCTGGGTAAAGCACAAGAAATCAAATATATATTGCGCTGGGAATTTATCCAAATCTAGAACCCATTAAGTCATATATGATGGTAATAATCCTTATTAAATCATTTTATTATCAAGGCAATATGTTACGCCATGAGAAAATGTTTTGCCATCAACATTAAGAGTGAAATGGGCAATTAGGCAACTTCATCTGAAATCTAACATCTATGTTTATATTAGTTCTCTTGGTAGCTGTCTTTTAGACAGCTTGGTTGTATTAATCTGTATTTTTCATATTACTCCCACATGTTAAATAAAAGAAAACACCGTTCACCATTCTACTTTATAGGACATCTGTTTGGTAGATTTTTCTACTCATATTCATATCTCACTAATTAAACTAGGTATTCATGTAAATTGAATAATTTTATTTAAACTGTCCTCTACAAATTAAAATATTAGAAAATATCCTCTCTTTTCTTTTGCATAAAATTAAATCTGAAAGAAAAAATTGGAAATTGAAAGACATGGAATTAAGATTTTTCCTGAAAACTGGTCTGCAGTTAACAATTTTAAGGGTAAATAGAAAATAACACCAAGAATGAAGACAACACAAGTAAGAGAAAAGATTTAAACTGAATTATGAGACTTGATGTGTCATGTGACACCAAAAATTGTTCTCATTCCATTTGGCTTGATGAAAAACACTGCAGCAAACAATACTGGGAGCTCATCCTGAGGTGTAGCAATCTGATGGAACCAATGTGTGTAACAGTGAGTGATTCTTTGAAAATGTAGCATCTTGACCACTTTCAGATGATGTGATTCTCAGGTTCCCAAGATGTCATCTTGTACAGAGTGGTCTCAAATTTCTACTTTGTTTAAACTTTGTCCTATTATGAATTTCCAATTTTTTAATATCTTGACTAAAACTCTTTCTTGGGATTTTAACTTGTATAGAAAATGAAAGTCTTCAGTAGTATAATTAGTTAATTAGAAGTGTCTAAATTAATCAAGTCTTAAATATCTAATTTAATCCAAACTCCCTCTTAACTACCACATATGGCTAATAGAATTATCCCCAAATACAGAAACAGCACACAAATTTAGGAAAAAAATGTAGTTATAGTTTAAGTACAGAGAAACAACCTAAATACACATGAATAGTAAATATATTCCAAAAGCACAAAGTGGCAGAATTCTGGTAGAATCTCAGAGCAACTCTTGTCATAGTCATATCTAACTACAGCATCTTGTTTAAGGCCTTCTAAAGACTTTCTACATTACTACTTCTACAGAGTAGCCTGTGATACTTCTCTATATTATTCCAAGCTAGAGAAAATACATAAGTATTACATGTATCCTAGGAAAATATTTTGCTACAATGATTCTGCTCTTTGATGATCTGTATTAACTTTTACCTGTCCAAGAACAAGTTCTACAGATGCTCAAATGTAACTGACTTCTGAGGTGGAGGAGCTCTCCTCGATTTCTAGTATATTTGCCCCTGTGAATTTGATCAAAATTAATTATTAAAATTAAATAACTTATCCCTCTCTCAGTGCACCTTTGAATGTGTGTAATACTTAAATACGTGATATTTCCTTTTCCTCCACCATGGGAAGAATACAGAAAAATATGTATGTGTGCTTTATGTTATGTTAAAAACTAAGTGCCAGCCAGCATTGTTAAATGGGCATGCAAGCGATGTGTTCGATTCTCTTATAACAGATGGAAATACTGAAGAACAAACAATAATTAAATCAGATTATATATTTTTATTTGCTATTTTTCTTCTTGATTAAGTATTATAGAAATATAGTTAACCTTTTCTATCCATTTACCCATTTGTGAAATTAAATAAAATTTGACTTCAAGGATGAGAATAAATGTTTACATTTTTAGCTTTTCCTTAACTAAATGTTTGCCAAAAGCCATACCATTGCTATCCAGGATTTACATTCTTTTTCTAAGTAAATGTCTTCAGTGCCTCAGAATGAATATAAATGATCATTACTCCAAGCTGAAATTTAAGGTGACTTTTACAGGTTGGTAAATTCATCAAAATCTTTAGTACCTTTACTTTGTGCTCAGCCCCCCATATCTCATTCCTGTGTGAGATAAAAATCTGAAAGCATAGAAAGATATTAATTACCATTTTCTTTGTTCAACTTTCATTTCGAGACAATTTATCAAGCCTACTTCATTTGCTCGCAAGCACAAACAAGAGAAAAAGGTCTTTAGTTCATTTCTTTACTTTCATGATGTTTTTCTCCTATTATTTCACCACTTCTATTCAGATTGCTTGTTGGCTTTGTCTGAATTAAAGCCTTATTTACAGCCCATTTATTTAGCTTTATTCTTGTGCACTGTTTTGTATGAAAATAATTTTATGAGTGTGATATCAGTCACCTTGACCTAATAAATGTTTTGTTGAACAGAGTTTCAGCATTCACAATCCTACTTGGAAAACAATGCATTTGAGATAGAAGAGTGAAATAGGGTTTCACCTCAATAGTCCTTGTTTTTCTCTCTTTAATTATTCATTTATAAAATCAAAGTAGAGTGCTTTTCTCACTGAAGAAAATGTGGAATTTTGCTTTTGTTTATTTTTATTTAATTCAAGAGATTTAAGTATATAGGTGAGGTAAGAGTCATCTATCTATGGATTATATGTGTATATATAAGAAAATGAGACAGATATTTTGTCTACTAATACACATTTCCAGCACACGTGTTTTACAATCATCTCAGGGAGTGAGCACATCTATATAATACAAGTTGTTTTTTTAAATCTCTTTTTCCTCCCTCTACCTTTCTCCTCTTATAGTTACCCATTTCCCATTTTTAATCTTGTTGATATTATTAATCTTAGTTCAGGTTTATGGCATATGATGTCCACATTCATAGAGGCTATTAGGACCTTGTACCTGGCGTATCTTCACTTTACCTCCCTCCCCATCCCCTACCACACCAGTATCCCCCCACTTCGCCATTATCCATTGACCCCTTCCCATCTTCAGGGCTCAGATCCATCCCCTTGTCTCTTTCTATCCTTCCTTTATTTTTCTATTAGTTTATACTTTGCCTTATTCACATGAGAGATACCTTATGGTATTTAAGTTTATGTATCTTATTTATTTCCCTCGACATTACATTTTTCTATAGACATCTATTTTCCTGTGAATATCTCAAATTTCTCCTTTTTATGGCCAACTAGCATCCCACTATATAGAGATACTACAATTTATAAATCCAATTATCTGTGTATTGGCATAGAGGCTGCTTCCGGAATTGAACTACTATAAGTTGTGCTGCTATAAACACTGGTGTTCATGTGTCATTATAGGATGACCACTAAAGCTCTTCAAGGAAGAGACGTAACAGAAGGGTAGCTAGCTCATATAGTATTTCTAATTTTAATTCCTTAAGATATCTCCACATTTGTTTCCATCATGGTCGCACTAGTGTACTCTCCCTCCAACAATGTACATGGGTTCCTTTTACACCACATCCACACCAGCATTTGTTACTGTTGGATTTCTTGATGACTGCTGTTGTTTTAGAGGCAAGATACAATCTTAGCCTTGTTTTAATTGACATTCTCTAATGACTAAAGATACTGAACATTTCTCATATGTATTTCAACCATTTGTAATATCTCCACTGTGTTGTGTCTGTTCATGGTTTCTGGTCATTTCTTCACTGAATATTTAATTGTCAGTGTCTAAATTTTGAGTTATTTATATATTTTACTCCCAATCAAAAAATTAGCAGCATATTTTATCAATCTAGGGAAATGTATTTTTAAATAGTGGTTGTCAATTAAATCCTCCTCTCTGAATGGAAATTTTGAATTTAAAAGTAACACGTTTATGCCATTTTTCATCATATTTTCATCACTAGATATTTATGCTTTCTCTATAACCACAATTTTGGCTTACTCTAATATTCTTTTTTTGTAAATGAGATTGTTTATCTTATAATATCCATTTATATAGTTTGTTAAATTACTTGAATTACAATGATTGAAATAATGAAGCAATCTATTCAGGTTAGTTATGGTTAATAGGAATGATACAGTTGTTGGCAACAGTTTTTGAGGATGAAGTTACAATTTTCATATATTTCTAATTTAGAATGAAGTAAAATTTCTTAAGTGAGTTGAAGTAGGAAAATTATTTCATCTTTTGGACGCCAGCAACTCCTGATTGGCAGGGGCTTCTTTGACTTGTTGGTAAAGTGTGTATGATATGGAGTGGGCGTTCAGCGGGAAGCGGTCGAGAACATGTAAATTTCTAACATGGAAAACCAGTGAGTAGCAACATGAGTTCACTGTGTGCCCACTTTATTTCCCTTGTAGCTCTCTTGTTTGATTCTTGAATTCCAAGACGTTCTGATAGAAGAAAAAGTACATTTAGTCTTCCCGACTTGTGCCCATCCAGGAATTCACCCATTTCTTTCAGCTGTTCAAATTTTGGGGATTTTTCCAGCTGTCGTAATTTTGCACTACAGTTCTCTAATGATCATTTTTTCTTTTTCTTTTCTTTTCTTTTTTTTTTTTTTTTGTGGGTGGGGGCGGAACCGGGGATTTAACTGAGGCCCTTGAGCTTGCCAGGCAAGCACTTAATTGTACTGGCCCCTCTAATGATCTTTTTTATTTCCTTCTGTGTTGTTGGGTTTATTTATTCCTTAATTATAACCTCTAATTTCATTAAACTGAATCTTCTTTTATTCTTTATCATCTCAAAAACTTCTTTGTGGATCTTCTTATGCTTTTGTTATTTTGATAACTCTTTCACTATTTTCTGCTCATTCTTGTGTTTTAGTAATGTGGTTTATTTATGTTGTTCTTCTTTTCTGAGGTCCTGATATTATTATTATTATTATTATTATTATTATTATAGCTGTTTTAATTGTGGTGAAAACATTTTAGTTTGAATGTGAACTATTTTATTAATAAACAGATTTAATTTATATTTTTATTGAGAATTTTATATCCAAGTTGTCAAGTATTTATGTATTACATAATATTCCTGTATAATTCACATAAAAACTGTTCCATTTTTATTGTGGTTTGTGTTTTACTCCTGATATTCATAATACATGATTTCTTTTTCTTTTAGTGTATGTAGCACAGGGTCTACAGGATCTCACTACACAGATCAGACTCATAGTGATCCTCCTGTTTTCAGCCTCCCACCTGCTGGGATTACAGGCATGCACCACTGTGCCCAGTCTCCATTACTGTCTCAGGGAGCCCTGGCAGCTGGGTCAGCATGGCACACCAGTATCAGATCCCAATCCTGGTCTCTGCCCCTGTCCAAGCAGGCGCTTTAATCTGCTGAGCTATCTGGCTGGCTCACATGATTTCTTTATTTTGGATAATTCTAATGAAAATTTTAACAATTATATCATTTAAAAAATAGTTTTAAGTTTCTCTGGTTTATTCATTAAAATTTTATGCCCATGCCAACATTACTACTCTACTTTCTTTGGTTTAACTTGTTCTTTTATTGCTTCTTAAATATTTATTTCCTCTTAAGCATTAATTGGAATGTCATTATATGTTCTGCATTTCTATTTTTATCCTAATTGAAATATTTTTTATTTTACTTGTTTTCTTATGTTAAACAACATACTATTGTTTTTCATTTTTTTACTTTAAAGAGACAAAAACATAATTAAAATGATACAGATTGTAAAACAAGATTATAGAAATTAACAATGATTATTATATTGCATATTGGTATCTTCAAATTAGTATCTTAAATTAGGCATGCAAAATTGATCAAACCATACAAGCACTAACTTTTCCTTTCAAAGAACTAATAGAAATTAATATTATAATTAAATGTCACTTATTTTGAAGTATATTTTTTAATTTGAAAAAATATTTAGGATTTTCTTGTTGATTGATAAATAAATCAATAAATATATTTGTTGATTGATAATTGAATACTATTAGGGCCAGAAAACATGATTTGCATAAATTTATCACTTTCACATTTTTAAAAAATAAATCACAAACATTGATTTATTTCAATTATAAAACAAGGACATTATCACATCAATTTCAACATTACAAATAATTTACAAGTAATAATTCATAAGTAATTTGAACACATGACTCCAAATAATACAAAGTTAGTTGAATGAATTATTATTGAATTCTAGCCATTTTTGTGACAAGAAACATAAAATTTTTTGTAACAAAAATTTCCTTTTTTAAAAATGTTCTCGCTGTGTAGTTCAAGCTGACCTTGAGTTCACTGGGTAGCTCAGAGTGGCCTGAAGCTTGTAGTGATCCTCCTGCCTCAGCCTCCTAAGTGCTGGGATTACAGGCATATACCACCATGCCCAGCCACAAAAAGTTTTTTAAATCAGATTTTTCTCCATAATTGTTCTTCTTGTTTTAATTGGAGCTTCTTCTAAAGAGATCATCTTACTTATGTCCCAAATCTCTTTTACCTATTTACTTTTTTTGAGACAGCTGTTGGTCTTGAATTTGCTACATAGTCCTGGCTAGCTTCAAACTGATAGTGATCCTCTTGCCTCAGGCTCCTGAGAGCTGGGCTGGTAGGTGTACACCACCATATCCAGCATAGATTTTCTTTTTAACACAAATGTGTACTCACATTGGAATCAAATACCTGAAGGAGTTGGAATCTCATGAATACAGCTAGGACAACAGTGGAGAGAGTTGTGAACAAAAACATCAGTCTACACAGAACACATTCTGGCACACACTGCAAACATAGACATGTTGGACCTTCAGTTGCCCCTGACATCCCTAACAAAATCTCTCTCCTTTATATTCTTCTAGTGGAATTTCTTAGAAAGCATCCAAGGGAAATAAATGATGGTAAGACTGAGCCAAGAGGGGAGCAGAGACCAAAGTAAGACCACATATGTTACATTCAACAGGAAGTTCACAGTACTTTGCCCAACACTGTGGGCAGAAGTAGCCTCCTAACTAAGCCCTGGCCCAGAATCGCTATCCAAGTGCGCCATGCTAAAAAAGGTTTCACATTTGATCAGACAAACAGCAGTGGTCTGCTGAAAAGATCCCATAGAATAAGTGAGCATTCAGAGCTTGAGCTGGCAGGAGGAGGACTAACATGACGTGTCAATAACTCATTGTAATGGCTCTAATCTAAAGTGACATGATATGTGCCACCGGTCTCCCGTGCAAGCACAGTGCACACCCGAATTTCTGCAAACAGCCCAATGACAGATACTCTGATTTTAGCTGCTTTCAGAGTCTTAATCAGATCATAAATATTGGATGGATCACAAGTTGTAAGACTGCTAAAGATGGCAAGGACTTTTCTACTGGTATGCCCAGGCATGTGTTTTAGAGTCTGCATGGCCATGATTAAAGAATGACAAAGAGATGGTTCTGCATGACAAGTCATATCTACAGCTTTCTTCAAAGACATTATGTGTTTCCTTGGGTTTCCTGGGAGTTCAGTCAGCTTTTCAGCTCTTTGAGTTCCAATTATTCCAATCTGACGGATAGGATTTTGATCAAAATCCTCTTCAGTAAAGTACTCCAACAACTTTAATGTACACGTCAGGTACATTAGGCTTTAAATTGTGGGCTCCCATTGTTCTCCGTCCATCTTCCACCACACACAGGGGGCGCATCATTCCAAGCCGAACTTGTCAATGATGTTCAAATACTTTTTCTCTTTGCCTTGAAAAGAATGTCTTCTGTTGTAGCTGTAAGTGAGCCCAAATCATCTTAAGAATTTCCCCAGTTCTCTCATACCCACCTTCCCATAACTTAGCTCTTGCAGGTTCTTCATCCATATTTTAAAACGTGTATCACATTACTCAGCACTTGGCCTGATGCTAACGACTTCGTGCCGGAAGCGTCCTCCGACTGGAAGCGCCCCCGCCCCACCCCACCCCCGAAGCTCTTCCACAGTGCGCTGGAGCCACATAGAAACGTTCCGGCTGTTGCGGCAGCGGCGGCCGGGGCAGGGCACGGAGGAACCGTGGTGTCCAGCTGAGTCTGCCGGGCCCGCTGTTGCAAAGAGCGCACAGAGCCCGCCGAAGTAAACTGCTCACCATGCTCCTACGTGGGGGAGGAGCTTTCCAGGTAGACGAGCTGGGAGTGCAAAGACCCGGGCAGAAGCACCTCGGTGTGCATCCCTGGGTGCACATGCAGCAGCTGATGAGGTGATAGGACTCAACATTTTTCGAGAAGTACTTTGTGTAGCAGGCTGTGGCGGTGCACGTCTGTAATCCCAGCACACAGAAGACTGAGGTAGGAGGATTGCTGGGAGTTTGAGGCCAAACTGAGCTACAAAGTGAGTCTAAGGCCAGCCTAAAATACGTAATGGAACTCTTTCTCAAAAAAGCAAAAGCCCCAAAACAAAACAAAAATTAAAACAAAGAAAGAAGTACCGTACTTGGCTCAGAGTAGTGTGTATCAGAAAGCGCCGGGCCCCACATCAACAATGTGTCTTTGTCAGTTTTATGAGATAGATTCTACAAACGTTAATTAGGTAGCCTTGGCTGATAGTATTGTTCAGGACTACTATACACTTAGTGATTTTCTGTCCACTTGATCTATTGATTGCTGTTACAAAACTGCTGAAATCTCCCGTGGTAACTGAGGATTTGTATTTTTCCCTGCGCTCCTTCCACTTAAATTTCTGCTTGCTTTGGCAAGCTTTGTAATAAAGTTCACACACATTTAAAGTTCTCCGGTGTTGTTTCTTATCCTGAAATTGTACTATGTTAAAATAGTAGTGTTGTACTAGGGATCTTCTCAGTTTACAGAGAGTTTATCTTCTATCAATGCTTTATTTTTTATCTTATCTGCATGTTTACATATAAAATACATTTAACAAGATATTATTTGGGTTGATCATGTTTCTTTATCCGCTCACACCTTTTGTTAAATTGCAATTATTGTAATATTCACAAATAATGAAATTATCACTGTGATGTACTTAAGTACATTTATTATCCTATTATCTATTTTCTCTTTATCAATATATCACAATTTTCTTTTATTTTTTGTGCTCCTAGTTTTTTTGCCACACAGACATTAAAAATTCTACTATATCGGGACTGGGGAGATAGCTCAGTAAAATAAGCACTTGCCTGGCAAGTGCAAGGCCCTGAGTTCAATCCCTGATTCCGCAAAAAAAAAAAAAAAAAAAAAATTACCACATCATGTTTTACCTTGTTTTTATTATTGGTCTAATATCCGTATGTACATCTTTTAAACTACTGTCCAACTTCCTATAAATATGTTTATCATATTTCAGTCTCTAAACAAATAACATGGTCACTCCAGAACAATGTAACACTGACGAAGTTTCTACAATCTGAGGTACAGGATCTCAGGATAAATCCTGAGGGGATTTCA
>NDGM011243114.1:381-10866 GCA_002564305.1 Octomys mimax
AAAAAAAAAAAAAAAAAAAAAAAAAAAAAAAAAAAAAAAAAAAAAAAAAAAAAAAAAATGAAAGAAACAGGAAATAAAAATGAAAATTAAGCAGTAACTGCTCCTTTCCACAGATCAGCGGAAACCCACAGTACAATTCAATTTTAATCCTTGAATGGTCCACCAGATTCACTGTTCACAGGCTGAGCATTTTTGATGCTACCTGATTTATTGGAAAGAAAATTGATACAAATATTGAAGATAAAGGAAGTGAAAGCTATATAAAGACATTTAAAAGTTCTGTTTGCTATGCAAATAAGGTATATCACTATAAAATCAAAAACTTCATATACGAGATTTACTTAAATCAGACAAATCTGCAGCATTACGATGCGCCAGCCTGAAACATGATCAGCCCTTCCCAGTTTTCCCTGATCTGTCAGCAAGCCCTGTCACTTCTTTAAAATAGCCTCCCCTATCACCACTTGTCATCCTTCCCATCATGAGCATGATTGGTTTATATCAGCAGTTTTTCTTAATGGTCCTTAACTTTCCCTTCCACCCAACCCACATATTTCTGTCTCACGTACTCAACTACCTATAATTGACCCTTTTCGTTTATAATAAATTTGTTTCTGTTGCTTCAAAGTTGAATACTGTGCTGCCTCAAATTTACCTGTAACATTCAGCTCCTACACCATCTACATGCTTGCCTCAAGCCTGTTATACCTCCTATTTTCAACTCTGTTTATTGCATTTACCTGGGCTGCCTTTCACTGTTGCTCTCCCTATAAAAGCACCCCTCTCTTATAGAACAGACAGTAGAGTTATGCCCAACTTCATTGACGTCTAGCTTGGGTTTGTCTCTGGACTGTAGACTCTTTCAGGACAAGTTCATGTCTACAGATGTATTTTTAATCTCACAATGGTGAACACAATCATCTCCAAATGTATAACTTGCTAACTCATTCTTCTGAAAAAGTACAAAGAGACTATATTTATTTTTTTAAATCATACTTTGCTCCTACAGAACAGAAACAAATAAATAAAAACAAGGGTAAAGGAAGATTCTTTTTTTAAAAATAATTTTATTGAGAAACAAATAGCAATGAGACAGTTTCAAAACTGATTAGTAGAACAGTTAAGGAAGATTCTTGGTGCAATAATGATAAGCATTTTTAATCTGAGGTTTTACATTGAAGAAGAAAGAGTAGTAGAAAAAGACATATAGTAAGGTAGGGGAGGGGACACAGCCTGGGAAGATGAATGCTGGGGAGAATAATGAGTTTAGCTCAAGAGACTGTAAATGTATTTCTTAACTAGACTACTAAGGTCTTGCACTCCAGAATCAGCCCCATATTTTTACTTCCAGTTTTCCTTTTATGCTGTTGGCAACAATATTAACATGGGTCTTCCACACCCAGAACAACACTGATTCAGTTCATCTGGGTGTTATAAGTTGACCATTAGTTAATCCACCACAAAGGGCATCAAAAAAGCATAGACAAACATGGCTTTATCTAAGACTAAACCCTCCCCAGATACACTTACTTTTTAATCTCTATCTCTCACAGTCTCATCAGTGGCCAAAGTGGTTTAATGAACTGCCTTCAATTTCCTTCCCCTTGTTTCTGGCAGTTCAAAATAAGAAAACATTCAAATGATGTAGATGATTCCCAAGGATCAGGAAAGGAGAGTGGCCTTTAGAGAGCCTCCTTATACTCCTTGCTTTCTCATATATAGTCACGTGATTATATCACAAGCAACTCCTAAAAGCCATGCAACTGTACTCTAGTATATCAGTTCAAACTAATAGATAAGATACAGGGAAGAGAAGATAAAGGGAAAAAGATAAAGGAAGAGAGTGAAAAGGAAGATGAGAAAGAGAGGAAGGATAAAAAAGGAAAATAGAAAATGAGAGGAAGATAAATAATACTTAATTTTGCTGAAATAATCTATATTTGCAAATTTTAAATTGAACTTTGACTCATAGATTAGACTCACATTATTGTCTTTATCACTAATGTCCAATTTATAAGTTGTTACTTTAAAGTTGGATATAAACTTTCCTAGAAATTCCCTAAGAAATCGAAAGTAACTATCAGCCATCAAAGTATCTGCAAGTTCCAATGTTAGGCAGATGTTAGGTCTCAAGTTGAAAAATCAGGCAAACTGACCATGATGGGCCAGAGCTGAAAAAGAAGAGACTGGAACTGTAATTGAAGGGCAAAAGTATCTTTTTTCACAATTTATGTGGGTAAGAAATGTTAAATATTTTATCTACTGGGATAAAGAAAACCAAGGTGACATGTTTTCCAGAAAGGCTCAGTACCAAAAAAGGGCAAGAAATTCTTATCTGTGATCCTATGGAATTGGTTCCTAAATAGTGCATACACAGAACTCATTGTTATATTATTCCCTGTGCTCAAAATCAGACAGGCTCATGCTAAATGGCTTTCTGGTCAGCACAATAAATGACTCCTTTAGCAGGTGACAGCTGGCTTATAATATTGGCCTTATCCTGCATTAACACTACTAACTGAATGTTCTCAAGGTTCTGAAGGATAAAGCAGACTAAAATTTATAATAATCAAATTATTGTGGCAACACATGTGCCAAGCCTGACCTATTCTGAACTCTGGACTCAAATGTTACAGTGAAATTTACTCATTAACTCAAATATTACAGTGAAATTTACTCATTAACATCTATACATCATATACAAGAATTTTCAAATCTACTATAAACTGAAATCATCATGCATTCCTTAAGCCATCTCTATGAATCCTGTTTCTTTTGTAAATACTATTGCTGGAGTCTTAGGGAGAAAGGAATAAACCATTCTTCCCTACTCTCTTTCTCTTCTAACTTCCTTAATATATTTTTTTCCTTTTCCTTTTCCTTTTTTTTTTTCTCTCATTCCTGTGAATAACATTCCTAGACACTTCACACTCTCCTATTCTCAATAACTCTCTCTACTTAAATTCAGGACTTCATGCAAAACTTTTCCATATTTCCTTCTCCAAACTCAATAGACTATAATTCCTCCAGTTTTAACCAATATTTTTGGGGGGTACCACTTTTAAAATATAAAAATCTCACTCTATAAAGAGCTGGCAAAAGAATGCTTCTTTTTAAAAAAAATTTAAGAGGCTATTTATCTTTATTTAAATTCCATGATGAGTCCTCATTGCCAGAAGCCTTCACAATCAACCTCCCAAACTAGGTTTATCAAACTCATCTCAAACCATGTGTCCTCTTCTAATCTTGGATCCAGAGACATGTATACCCCATGTTCTAAACAATATCTAAACCTCGTAGTCCTTGGGATGCCTAGCCAGAGATCCTTGCCTTCTTTTTTGTTCCTAGAATCTTTACAGAGATAACTATCAAAATTCTCACTATGTGATTTGTTAGCTTTCTACCTACAAAGTCACTGAATTTCTAAGGTATAGAGAATCTTCTTAGGGATCTACAGTGGGTGTTTAACAACTGTCTGCTGTGACAATGCAGAATGGGAAGTTCAGAGCTCACACACTTACCTGAAAAAACAGAACTACAACTTTTCTTTTAGAAACAGTACAACCTCAAAAGGCAGTGCACATAATGGCACAGGCTGTTACCCTTCCATGAGTACACAGGCACATCAGTTTAGGGTGCTGGCAAGCACAGGTAGGCAAAAGCTAACTCCTGCAAAGTAGCTACATTTGTCTTGCTAAGGGGTGGCAATGATAGTATCTGTCAAGATGAGATGAACAGAAGAGCTCAGAATCAAGCAGAACTGTAACAGGATGCACCAGTATCTGGTTGGAGTGCAAACAAGGTATGCTTTCTTCCTCTAGTACACAGCAGGCACCATGCCAAACACACAGTGTTAGCTATTTTTGCAAGTCTAATAGGGTCTGCTGAGGGAGGGGTAAGAGATCAGCAGTTCATAATAACTCTCATTATGTCTGGTGCATTTTGAGCCAAGATTAGACACTAGACAATCCTCTGTCCAGTGTCAAGGGCTTTCAACTGCCCTTTCATCAGGATAATTCCACTTCAAACTAATTTAGGTTTCTTATAACCCAAGCTACAAAAACCAATATGCTTCACTATTTCAGCCCAGAAAAAGAGGTCAGTGTCAGTTAAAACAGAAATACAGTAGTGGGTTCAGAGTTTGTAACTGCTACCCATGGAATACAACAGAAACTTGCAACCATGAAATCTTATACTTTCTACTGAGCTGCTTTGTAGAAACTTGCCTGAGAAGAGTATTCTGCCCCTTCCTCAGTGTCACTTCTACTTCTGTAAAGACTACAGTCTTTCCAACAAAGAACCAGGGGAAATAATTTTGGAAGACTGATAGAGAAGAGTGCTAATTTCTCACACAAATCAACAAGATACATGACATTCACCTCAGGATAAAATGGAAATACTTTGGCTAATAATTTTTTATTTCTAAATCTAAATCGAAAAAATAAATCTCTAAATTAATCTTTATAGTTATACTAAACAGCAAATAGTACCAAATCATGCAGAATTTTAACAAGTACTACATTTTCAGACTGATTATTAGCTTTTATCTTTTATGCATCAAAAATGATTCGTGACAATGAACAGGTAAAGGAACAAAAGTTGCGAGAAAACAATGGTGAAATTTGTGCATATCAAGAAGAGACTATGGGAAGAAAAAGTGAGGAATGGGTAATAAAACTTTCCATATACTTTATCTTTTTATTCTAAAAATTTACAACACTTATTTCAAACAGAGCCAAGAGTGCCACAAGCTTCTAAGAAAATACTGTATAATGATCATCCTTTAATTAATATGAATTCTACATACTTAAAAGGATTACACAAAGAAAAAAAATGTACATGTCAAATGATGTTGACCTATAAAATATAAAAGGCCACTACCAAGGGTCTGAAACTTATTTTGTATATATTTTTTTCTTTTATGTATTTAGTACAGGGTCNNNAGGGTCTCACTACACAGATCAGACTCATAGTGATTCTCCTGTTTTCAGCCTCCCAAGCTCTGGGATTACAGGTGAGTGCCACTACGCCCAGTCTCGTAACTTATTTTATAAAATTACAAAGGTATGGTTTTTATGTGAACATCCTATTATATATGAAATATAAGTAATGAATTTAAATATATAAATGTGCTTACACCTATAAGGCAAAACAGAATAACATACTAGCATTTCAAAAATCACATATGAATGTCCATGATTTCACTACACTGGGGAAAAATATGTCCAGAAATTCTTTAATCTAGGTCAGCATATTTGAGTACTGCTTAGGAAACAAACAACAACAACAACAAAACCTAAACAATTTTCTTTTTCTTCTGGAACCCCCAAGTCATTTCACTGTAATAATAGCCAAAGGCTCTATATTTAGAGGGAAAGTCAAATCCTCAAAATGTACCTTAAAAATAATAGCTTAAATCTACTATCATACACCAGTAAATCTGGATTACATTATTTGGTCTATTCATTCATTCTAATAAAAGAAAAACAGAAGTCCATAGCCATCTAGCCTAGTAAACTAATTATTCAAAAGCCACACCATTATTACAGGACAAGTTGCACAAATCATTAAGCTGAGTTGTCTGTTAAGATACCAACATAATTCAATAAGATAGCCCTGAAATTGTAAAATGGCTCCAGGCCTTTAATCGGGAATTCCTTGATATCTTAATAAAAATCTTACAACAAATACCTGTATATACATTAACTTTCAAATTAATAATTTCTATTGTTTGCCCTTTCTGCCTTTTGTTCCTATCTTCCTGACCATCTTCTTGTCTTGCAGCTCTCTTAAAATATGACTCCAGCCTTCAGTATGCCTTGCCTTACCCTCACCCTCGTTTAAAAAAAAAAAAAATCATTCCTGACTCTGAAATCCAAATATATACTTGTATATCAGCTGGGAATGCTCTGCTTCAAGAAAGGCTGCGAGCTGAATTTTTCAGCAACAAAACACATCTAAGCACTTTTCCACTTGGAGCTGCAGAGGGAGCCAGAACCATGCAATGTGAGCAAGTTATAAGTCTAGAACTGGATGAACACAAGGATAATGAATATTATAAGTATACAGGCATCACAAATTCCACACATACAGGTCTCAAGAACACACATTCAGATTTAACGCTGCTTATAAAAGAATCATGTGTCCAGAGGGGAAATGTTATATAATTTATTTTGTAAGCAGGAGATGGGCAGTAAAAGGAAACCAAAGCAATTTTGTTCTACCAAATAAAAAGATAATGAATTAAAAAGGGGATCATTTATTCCAAGATACTTCAGCCAATGTAGAGTCACCAATCTCACATTCATAGGCTATCTCTATTCCTCAAGAGCTCTTTCTCCAACATTTCTGGAACAGAACTTAACAGAAACTAATCTCTATGATGATTGCACTCTAAAACACATTGTTGCATTAGGACACAGGCAGGGAATAACACAAGGGCTGTTCATAGCAAGTGTTTCATAAAGATCCTTAAGACAAAACCAAAGAAATTTTGCTGAAGTTCCCTACTTAGTCACTTATGTTGCAACAACTTACAATGGGAAATCCAGGAAGTCTCATACCTAAAGACTAACTGATTCTAACAAAATACAATGACTAATTTAGTAGAACAGAAGAAAACCGTCACTCTAATCAGTGGCCAAACAATGGTTAGCTACTAATTCAAAGCAATAAAGAGTGCATTCTCTGACAGCCCTTTCACCACAAACCAAAGACAAATAATAACAGGTTACAATGATGTTGATGTGATTTATACTATAAAATGAAGAATGTCAGGATTCTATATAATATAGAGATTGTAAGTAAAGCCTTAACAATGTACTGAATTTTAATCTCTAACTTACTCAGCTCAAATCATTAAACATTAACTGAGCAGCCCTAAGTCAGACACTGTATAAAGATCTAGAGATGAAAAAAATGGCAAATAGGGTTTAAAGCAGCATATCAAGAAGTAGAGCAAACACAAAACAATAGGGGTGTGTGTGTGTGTGTGTGTGTGTGTACAAGTAAAAGACCAAAATGTGGAAGAACATTAAAGTTCAGTCTGGATAGGCCTATGCTCTTCAAAATATTCAAGCAGGGTTGGGTATGTATCTCATTAGTAAAGAACACGGCTATCATATTCAAGGTTACAATTTAATTCTACTAGTGTAAAATAAATTTTAAAACCCATTTAAGCAAACACACTCATCATAAAATACTGCTGATGTATGACATGCAAATGTTTCACCGAATTAAAATACGTTATGAAATTCTAAGTATTGAAATTACATATATAACACAAATCTAGAGCATCACAACTTTTAATTATTTTGATAATGGTTCCATTCCTTTTTTTTTTTTTGTATAATGTAACAATGGTGATGTTTCTCTGAAGATGATTGTTACTGTTAGCCATAGATGAAATGTCAAATTGTACTCAAAAGCAAGAGAATCAACAGAACCTGGAAAATAAGTCACTTGACCAAGAGAGAAATCAGGGAAGATACGGTCTTGGGCTAATTTGAAAGTTGACAGATGGTGAGTGACACCAATAAAAAAAATAGGGATAACCAATCACATTGTGTCAAGAAGGCTTAACAGAAACCAGATGCACACTTTTTCCTGAACCAAATGAAAACACTCAGGAAAATATAGGACACAATGTTTTTCAAGATACAAGATGGGACAAGGATTCCTGAAATTCAGCAGCAAATGAGGAGAGCTTTTTGAGTGTGCTAACTTATTGACTGGAGAGATTATAGATTGCAATGCAAGGAAATGAAGCTAAGGAAGAATCTGGCAGATACATGATTTGAGAGTTAGTTTAAAAAGACCAAACTGGCTATGGTTTTTAAGATACAGGACAAGACAGAAGAGAATCACATAAAGTGAGAATCTCAGAGATGTACAGAATATTCTTGTGAAAATACAGATAAATACAGATCAACTTACAGTAGGAGGAAACTACACAGGGCTGAGGGGGGAAAAGGCAGGGGGGATTAGACAGAACATTTCCTGTGTTTCATACCGGACTGTGACCAACATATGCCCCCAACACTGAACCTGGAAAACTCATACTTCATAGAATACTGATCTGAATACACATGAAGGTCTTTCAATATAATGAGAAATAATTTGCCTTAGACTAAAATCTTTCCCAGATTCCCATTAGCAAATCCTAATCATGACATTCAACAAGGCCAAACTCTCTGCAAGTAATTTTATTGAATCTAAGAACAAAGTTCAAGATCTAAAAAATACAAAAATACATAGCATGGCACAAGGTAAAACAATGCTTAGAATTCAACCACAGGTCCCAATATACATAATCAGGGAAAAAAGCATTACCCTTAATGAATGGGATGGTCAAAAACTGAACTGACCTAAAACTGTCATGGAAGTTAATCCCAAACAAAAACACTAAAGCAGCTATTGTAGTTGTATCCTATATGGTAAAATAGTTGTGATATGAGTACTAAATAAAAACACTCACATCACAGTTCTAGAAATGAAACTATAATGTCATGGACAAAAACATTCTACACAGTATCATAAGAGATAAGACATAGTTTAAAAAAAAAAAAAGACTGTAAACTTGAAGCATGGTAGTAGTTATTGTCCAAAATAAAACACAGGGAAAAAAGAAAAAAAAATACCACCAGTCCATAGTGAGAAGACAACCTCATATCTAGGTATTGTGGTTTCTGTAAAAGTTATGTAAGGGAGTTCCAACAGTAAACCATGAAGAAATAATAACCCAAATTCTATAAAATCATAAAAATTATGAACACACAATTAAAGAAGCTTGACAAGCGCAAAACACAAAAAGATTAATAAAACCATATGAAGGTTCAAAATAGCCAAATGTACAAAAGCAATAACAAAACATGTCAAAAGCAGCCAAAGGAAAAGTTTGTTAAGTGAAGAACAAAAAGAGCATATTTTCATGACAATGACTGAGAAAGTAGAACAACATCTTTGAAGTATTAGAAGAAAACTAACCACCCAGAATTCTTTACCCACAAAGGAATGGTGGTTGGGAGCAAGATAAAAGAGTGTTCAGACATATGTATCCTGGAAGGTAATCACCAGCAGACTATCTCAGCAAGTAACGTTTTCAGACAAACTGAAATGTTCAGATGAAAATCAGATCTACACAAAGGAA
The DNA here is from genome assembly GCA_002564305.1 of Octomys mimax. Taxonomy (NCBI): domain Eukaryota; kingdom Metazoa; phylum Chordata; class Mammalia; order Rodentia; family Octodontidae; genus Octomys; species Octomys mimax. Next base: position 9,530 of record NDGM011243114.1, read on the forward strand.
TAAATGAAAAAAAAAAAAAAAGGAATATAGGAATAAAGAAATGGTATCCACATAAAGAATACGTTTTGCTTATAATTTAAAATGTGTATAAAAGGTAATTAACTGTAAGGAGAAATAATAACAATGAATTACAGACTTTTAACACACATGAAAGTAAAATTCCTATGAAAAGAATTAAGGCTGGAAAGGAAGAACTGAGAGTACGTGGAAATAGCAACTGAAACAGATCTACACATTAAGTGAAACAACAGCAATAGAAGGTACTGTTCTGCATTAAAGATATTTAGAGGATTAACTCTAAATTATCAGGAACAGAATGAGGAATTATAGATAATAAACCAACAGAAGATAAAAAGTAAATCTTCTAAATTTTTTATTGTTTATTTTTTAATAGGAGTACAAATTAGAAAACAAAAACATTACCAGTGATACTGAATTTCACTTAAAAATTTATATGAATTTCACAGTATTGGCCGTAATACATAGTGTTGTCTTCCAACCAATTATTCATATTACTATACATATGCATGTAAAACTGGAAGAAACAAATGCATAATAAATTAAGAAAAGTACAAACAATTGAAAAAGGAGACAAAACAAATGGAGCATTAACTGCTCCTTTCCATAGATTAGCACCGTACACTTGTCCAAACCATCCTGCTTACATACATAGATAAATCTCTTTCCCCCACTCCCTTTCCTGTCCTTCTCCTCAATTAAATCTTAAAAATTATTTTATTAATACAAAAGTGGAAAGGAAAAGAAAAAACAAAGATGTGACCACTAGAAAACATATGAAGTGAGCAGTGTGAAGAAGTGAGGACGACTCCTAGGCCACACAAAGCTGTATGCTGCTGCATCTCGTGTCTAGCATCTGGGACCCACAGCTGTCACCACTATGCCCAAGAGAAAGGCTGAAGGGGATGCTAAAGGTGATAAAGCCAAGGTGAAGGAAGAACCACAGAGATCTGCAAGGTTATCTGCTAAACCAGTTCTTCCAAAGCCAGAGCCCAAGTCTAAAAAGGCCCCTGCAAAGAGGAGAGAAGAGGTACCCAAAGGGAAAAGCTGATGCCAGCAAGGATGAGAGTAACTCTACAGAAAAAAGTGATGCCAAAACAGACCAGGCACAAAAAGCTCAAGGTGCTGGAGATGCCAAGTGAAGTGTATGCACTTTTGATAACTATGTATTTCTGGTGACTGTACAGTTTGAAATACTATTTTTTATCAAGTTTTATAAAAATTTAGAATTTTGTTTTACTTTTTTAAAGCTACGCTGTTAGCACACAGAACACTTCATTGTTGTTTTGGGGGGAAGGAGCATATGTCAGTAGTACAAT
>NDGM011243123.1:2686-13181 GCA_002564305.1 Octomys mimax
CAGCACCACATGCCAGCCAGCCCCGCCCCATGGTGGGCTGAGCTGGCCACACACACACACACATAAGTAAATAAATAATTTTTTAAACAAATTTTTAAAAAACAACTGCATACTGATCTGTCATTTAACTATCTGATTAGAGGCATTGTTCTGATCAAATGAGATCATAAATATGAAACCACCTAGAAAATTACACTTGCCCTGATGTGGGGCTCCGGTACAGGACAGAGTGTCAGCCATCAATGGAAGATTGCGAAGAGATGTTCTTAGCAACCTGCCAGCCACCCCCAGAGCAGAAGATGTAAGGCGCAGAGGGAGGAGCTGAAGGAGGGACCAACATCAAGGCTGTCCTTCCCCAGCCCAGCATCAGTGCTGCTGACAGGGTCTTTAGCAGCCCCTCTTCCTGCTGGTGACACCGTGTGTATCCATGAGGCTACAGATGAGGGAGGGGTGTTGGGAAGATATTAGGGAGAGTCAGTGGGCTGAGACCAACATAAAGGCTAAAGGGCTGGGCTTTGTGGAGAGGACAGTTTGGCTGAGCTGATCATTCGGTAGGAGTTTCATTGCATGTTACTTGGAAGCACCAACTTCCTAGTTCCTCTAGGCCAGTGATGGCAAACCTTTTAGAGCTTTCCGCGATACGAACACCCTGCTGTGACATGCATGCCATAGCTTTGCCCCCACTGTTCTAGGCCTTAGGGTGGTATAACCTCATTGGCATGCAGTTTGGGACTCGGAGGAAAAGTTAGGGGCCACTCCAAATGCACAGCCTTGTTGCTGTGGCATATAGGAGCAATGGCGTCTCAAATTCATCTAGCACTACGGGGCTCCTGGGCATTCCTGTGTCTGTCATAGGCTGTCCATCCCACCTATGAAGACTTACTGTGTCCAGTCTCTGGGCAAGCAGACCAAACTGCAAAGGCGAAGCACCGCCTTTGGCGTGGAGTCAGTTAGGGTCAGAACTTCGAGCAGTTAAACTGAGGGCTGTTCTTCGGCCTCCAGTGTGGCTGGCTGTTCAGACCTCTGCGGTCTTCCTCCTCACCCGTGCCAGACCTTTGCCTCGTCTGCCCTAGGGTGGCCTGGTGGGTAGATGGCCAAACTTCAGAGGGTTGTGCCAGTGTGGGTGATGGCAGAGCCATTCCTGAGAGCCCTTTGCTTTTCTTATGTTGAAGAAAAGGACAGGGGCATCCAGAGGGCCTGAGAGTACTCACCAACCCCAATGTCATTCAATTCTGTCATTAAATATCTTACAGTCAAAAAGTCCCAATTTCTTGAACAATTTAGCTTTAGTGGTAATCTAGAAAGATGTGCAGGTCTGGAAAAGGATGGAGGCTGAGTATAGTTAATCATGTAGATCCACATTCAGTTGGCTTAAAAGACATGATGGTGGGCAATGATTTGTTTAATGACACCATAATTTAGGACACATGAGAAGGATTGCCTGCTAAAAATCATCATCCTCCATTCAAACTTTACAACGGTGCCCTGCATTAGGCCAAGAGGAAACCCATTAAGGCGACTTCTCAGGGGATGTGTCCACTACAGCGCTGGGAAATTTGGCAACCAAGATGCCACAGGAGGGTGAGGCCAGCACAGACACAAATGTATTTAAAGTACTTTTGCCTGTATAAAAATATTGTTCTTCTTTTGGCTACAATTCCTGATCTTGGTTAATAAATTACATCAAAATGACCTGAAGTTTAAAAAAAGGGGGAAAAAAATCTGAGCAAATAGTGCCCCTGGTATTGTAAAGCTTTGAATGTTTTCACACCCCATTAATTTATTACTTCTCTTTCTTCATCTTTAAATTTCATTTTTTTTTCAAAAATTCCGACTCCCTGCTGCTGCAGTGATTTTCATCTTGTTGTTAATTTTCCCTGCTCCATATGGCGCTCCAGACATTTCACCTGGAGGCTGTACTAGATTTTGCTGTAGTGATCGTACTTCCGGAGGCCAAAACTGTCATTTAGGGTTCCTGGTGCATCTGTCTGCGCCAGGCTTTTCACTGGCATGGAAGAGTGTGAATAACAAATTGGATGCACCTGAGAGTCGGATGATTAGTGTGTTTTGTGAATGTCCGCGACTTGTAAGCAGATAGCGCTGGGGGGAGGGGAGGAGGACCAAGCGGCGACTGGGTGAATCCTTACTCACACCTTCCATTTGGGGCTCTGCGAGGGAAGTGCAGACATCCTAGGCAGCCCGAGTGCAGAGAGAGTAACAAATATTTCATCCTGCCTTGTCATTGATTAGAAAAGAGCCTTTAATTTCATTTCACCCCATGTTGTGATTAATTTGCATTCTTTGTCAGAAGTTAATGGAGTTTTTTATGGTTCACTCTGAAATCCTTGAAGACATCAGACTTGATCTGATGTTTATACAACCGCCAGCGGAATTTTTTCGTTTGATTGATGGCAAGCTTGATGTTATTCCAAACGGCTTTTTAAGCTGTTTTTAAGAATTATTTGAATAAAATGCAAGCAAGATATTGTTGTAATGATCAAGATTATCTGTTAAAAATCTGTTTCAAATAAAGATAAGTAGTAAAAAAGATCAAAAAGATGAGAGAAATAGTGAATAGTGATGTTATTTGTTAAAAATACATAAGAATGGCAGTTAAATAAATTATTGCACTCTAGAGACGATCTCTTTGGTTGAAAAAAAAAATATGCCTTCATCTTGCCAAATAGAATAATTAAGGCCAAAGTAAAAGGAAAGTATGGATCTTAGGGATTAGAAGCCTTTACTACCAGTTGGTTGATTCTCGTTTATTTTGCTAGCTTTTCGTACATTGGTAAATGTAGGAGAAATTGAGATCTACCATTCTTAATTCAAGGAGACAAGGCTGTCAGGGCTGTTATCTGAGCAAAATGATGACGTATTACTTGTCTCAATAAAAAAGCATTCCTAAGCCCCAATACAAGTTAAATATAAATAGAGGATAAAAGATTTTAATGCAAGACTAGCATTCCTAATGGTGTAATGACTGGCTTTTTTCATAAGATAGTACAGCAATGAAAACATCCTCTTAAGACCAAGATCCCCTGGCTGTTCCTGAGTGAGAGAAGTGTGTGTTCACCCCTGTCCACCACGTAATAGAGTACAAGAGGAGCTGTGGGTGGCATTTGCTTCAGAACCATGCTGCTAATCAAGGAAATGCGTCGTGTAAACGCTTTTTGATCACTACTTCCATTCATTTGATTTGGTGGCTTTTCTTTCCTTTAGTAGATAGAATCTATGCTGCTTGTGAGACTTAGTCATAGGTCAGAAAGGTACTTATCTGAGTGCTTTCATTTAAAACAGATTAATTTATTTGCTGTATCTGAAAGTTTGCTAAATAATTGGATGGTTTTAATTGAAGTTACTGCTTTCTGATCCTTGCATTAACATGATCTAAGGTCCTTTTTATCCTATGTAATCCATATTATTGACCACATTTGCCCAGTTTTCATTTAAATGTAAGCAGCTTGTCAAGGAGAAAATATTTTGTTTAACTTGGCTTGGAAAACTGCTATTTGAATGTATGGGTTTTGTTTTTTGGTTTTTCTAATTGGCAGACTGTCTTTTAAACATTCATTTATTTTGTACTAATGCATTATTCTCTGGCTAGAGAGAATAATGTTTTACTCTATCCAGGATGGAAAGCTTATGTTCTTAAAACTATTTAAGATCATTAAATACTTTTCAGACACTAAAGTCAAAATACTAGGTCTTTTATGCTTAATTTTATTCATGTTTTAAAAGCCTTTGACAGGTGTATTGTTACTAATTCTAATTTGATTAATATTGTTTTAAATTTAATATTCAATTTAGACTGTAGATATCACTGCCTTATATTAATAAACTAATCACGCCTAGAATTGCAAAATAACTAGAAAGTTTGCCCCCTGAAAATGGGTATTTAGAAGCTGTCCTTTATTGCATGAACTTTCTGAAGTTCGGAACATCAAGGGTTTTTGTACAGTGTAAGCATCCAGTGCTTTGTTTATGGTCTGTAACAAGGGACGGCTAGCAGTGGATAATTGCCCCAAAGCCTTGGCATTCAACTTTCATTGGCCAACAAACATACACTTGCAGTTTTTGTCCAAACATTTCTGGCCTAAATGTCTTATTTGTTGTTTATATTTATCCTCACTAGGTAAGATAGGGATATTTAAGGTGTACTAATATTTCTTCTTAATTTCCTTTATTGTTTCTTATTGCATTGTGGTTTTTCTGGTACTGGGGATTGAGCCAGGACTTCCTATATGCTAGGCAAGTGCTGTACCACTGAGCTCTTATCCCAAACCCTGCTCCTGATATTCCAAGCCATAAAATCAGATTGATGTTCCATAAAGGCAGAGTTAAATTTAAGTGATGTAAAAATTCATTTGTATACTTTTGCTTCTTCCCAGAAATTTTTTAATTGCCAGCACCAAATTCACCTCCCAATATCCATGTGAGACTTATCTAAAGGTCTCATCATTTTATTTACTTAGCCTCTGCCAAAAATGCGAAGTGGGTTCCTGGTCTCCCTAAAACACAGCAGAAATGGAAGAGAAATTACCTATATCCAAAGCATTGTTAGCATAGAAGTATAATTTCCATTAAAGATAAATTACTTCTTAGTGTTTTGCAATACTGTATATGTAGCTAGCCAGTCAGAGTAGTGATGCCTTCCTTTTTAAAGTACTGACCCCAGGTGGGTTTGGTTTTATACACCACCTATTGTATACCATACATCTCAACTTAATTAAGTATTTCTTTGTTGTTGAGCCCCTGTTCTGAGCCTGGCACTGTGCAGAACCCTGGAGCACTCGATGAAACAGGCAGGTCCTTCTTTAGAGTCCAGTCCGACAAGAAAAAAAAAAAAAAAAAAAACTAAACTAACAGATGGCAGTTGATGAGAAGGGCACCCTCCAGGAGCTGGGACGCTGGCCTCTGCTGAGTAGGTGGGAGGTTTCTCTGGCTAGCAGGGTGGAGAAGGACGACCAATGATAGCGACCCTTTTAGAGATCAGTGCCCAAACTGCAAGGCATAACCCATTTATTTATCACAAAGGGCCACCACTGCAGTTAAACCTGAATATCTGAAGCTCTGGGCTAAGGTGCTGCCCAGCTGATTTGGCTGGAGTGCCGACAGAGAGGGCTCTACATGCCTGCTGTGGCACATGTGCTGCAGGTTCACCACCGCTGGTCTATCTCTCAAATCAAAAGGTAGTGAAACTGGAAAAAGGTGAAGCTCTACAACAGGCTACTGTGTTTGGCATCCACTTAGGTCTTTAGCATGCATGGTACTACTATTGTTACTTTCATGACCCCAACAGTGTAGCAGTTCCCCTAGGTACCTTGGAAGGCAGCACCATAGGTAATAAGAAAGGGGAGGGAAGAGTGGAAGAGAATTTAAAAAGTATATCACAATGGAGGAGACCAGATAAAGAAAACCGGTTAGAGAATTTCAAGACTCCCTTTGGAATGGCTGGATACCAGCCTAGTCCTTGAGGATCAAAGTCCTTACCCCAAGGGCACTTGGCCCAGGCCTCTGAGGGCTGCCCTGCCACCCTCTATGAATTCAGCTCGGTACAGCCTAGGACATTTTCTAGGCTGCTGGGGAGGTGTTGTCATGATCAGATGAGCCAATGCCTAAGAAAGGACTTTGAAAAATACAAGGTGGTAAACAAGAACAAGGTAATAGTAGTATTATTTATATTTCCAGAAGGCACTTCAGGGATTTACCTATGTGAGTCTGAAAATATATGACTGTGTCTCATGCCAGATAGGACTAAAATGAATTACTTGTCTGATCCCACAAGAGCCTTCCTTTATAGTCCTTTTCTTGTTGTTGTGGTTGTGGTTATAATTTATCATTCACAATCATACCGTATAGAATTGTATACAGAATCTAGTCATTTGTAGTCCAGGAACTGGGGACTAAACTTACAATTTTGCAATTTTTAAATAATCAATGTAGCCTAGAAATAGGATTAAAGCTCAGAATAATGAAATTGGCACAGTCTGGCTTCCTGGGGGCGGCTCTGCCGTCTTCTGTCCCTCTTGGACCTGTGCTCCAGCGCTCTTCCACTCCCCCAGCCCTTGGTTCTGTTGGCATAGTCAGCTACTCCACAGAGTCCTGGAATCTTAGGATGTGAAGGGTTTTACAGTGATCTGATCCAACTCTTTATTTTACCGAGAAGGAAGTGGGAGTCCACAGCTGTCACTGACCCACACAATTAGCAGGAACTCAGAGGCAGGGTCCACTCCCAGTTCAGTGGTCTTTCTGCCTAGTGGACAATGCAGGGAGAAAGTGAGATGAGGCATCCAGAAGCTTTGAGCCCCAGTGAGGATCCTTATTTTACACACCATCTATTCAGGTACCACCTCCAACTGGTGTCTGCAAAGACGGAAATTACTGTCCCAGGATGCACGGTGTCTGCCAGGTAATTGTGGGCTGGATGTGGATCCCTAGGGGGAAGGTGGTCCTCAACAGCAATAGGAGCAGTAGCAATAAACACATCAATTTTTATTGTATTCTGGTGCTTTATTTATCACCATTCAGCATAGGAAATCCTGTAGATTTGGGGCTGGAGGATCGTTGGCATCTGAGTTGAAGGGGCAGATCTGGCTGAGCTTTGTTTGAGCAAAGATTACTTTTTAGATGTTTAACTGTTCTGGATTAATGCCTGGAGGGTTTGGGAATTCTTCCTCAACTAAAATGTTAATGATGCTAAGAACCCAACCCTCTTCAGTGCCAATAAAATAAAACAAGCGAAGTTTGTTGAGAAATCAGGGAGTTGCCTAAAAGGAGCAAAGAGCTGATGCAGTTTAGGACTGGAGATTGCCAGAGCACACCAAGTGGAAAGAACATCCCAGGATCCTCTAGAAGCCAGGAAGAGGGCAGCTTGAATCCAGAGTCAGGGTGTTACCTCCAAGGGATTATGGAAAAGCCAAAGCAGCCAGTTGGAGCCAAGCATGGATCCTGTACATCGGAACCCGCAAGGCCTGCAGCTGGTGACCACTGTGGTGAGAAGTAAGGAAAAGCTTTGGGGTGAATCACCAATGAGGGAAAGAGTATGAACCTTTGGCTCTGAGAAAGGCAGACCAGAGCAATCCATGAAGCTTGTCTTGCTTCGTTTTGTGTTAAGAAAGAGATTGCAGAGAGCACCCTGTGGGTGTGGAGAGCCCTTGAGGTGGCTCTAGTTCTAGTTCGATGAAACACTGTTGCCAATCCAGAGTTCCCAGCCAGAGGCTTCCTTCCAGCCTCTGCCCTTCTGACAACTCTCTGCCTCCTTGGTAGCTGGGCAGCCGGAAACACTTAGAGACTCAGGGACCAGGGGGCAAATGGCATAGCCAACAGATGACAGTGTAAGTCATTGTCACTGTATGGATTTTACCCAAATAGCACCGAGTGCTAACCTGAGTTCTTGACCTGGCTTTTCTTATTAGCAGCCTGAGCCCGTACATCCAGCAGGTGATAAAGGTGTCCTAGATCCATGATCTGCAGAACTCTAGGAGATGGGAATCCACCCCACACACAGCCACGCATGTGTACGCTCACAGGCACACACACAGGGGCACCTCTGCTTTTAGCTGGTCATTTGTTAATGGATCTATATGACAGCTCGTTGAAACTATGGTTTATTTGATCAAAAGAATATGAAAGGGGTAAACTAAAACTCTGAAACAAAAGTCAAGCTTTGTCCAGTTCATTCTAGATCCATAACTTCCTTTCTTTAAATCTATTTTTAATTTCATTTACAGTCCAGCCAGTAAGGCACATGCTATTAATTAACAAGGTTACATATGACCATATTTGCTCATCACATGTGAACCACACACTGGCTGCAAGGGCATTGTGTCTTAGGTCTCAGCAGGCCGAACAGTGTTGTCAGATATGCAGTGGTTTAGAGGAAAAACACACACAACAAAAAGAATACTTGGAGCTGAGGCCCCAGAAACAGGCTTTCTTGCAGTGCCTAGAAACGTTGCCTGAAGGCGAGGAGCTGGAGGAAATGTTTTAGACATCTGTGGAGCCCGGGGGAGGAAAGCAGGGGTCCAGAGGGCTGTGCTTTGTCCAGATCCTATGAGGCATCAGGGAGCACACAGGCACTATGCTTACGTCTTAGCCCTGTCTCTACATTGCAGGAACCTTAAAGAGGGCATTCACTTTTGTAGACCAGCAATTTTATCTGTCTGTATGGGTTCTAGAATCTAGTACAGCCATAACATAAGTAATTGATAAACATACATGGTATCTGAAGCATATGTCTGACTCATGTTTACTTTTTTACATGCTGGCAAAGCAAATTTCGCAAGCAAAAGGAATCAAGAATCACCTCACATCCTGGGGCTTTCCAGTTATAGATTTATCTCTTCTCTTTTCTTCCATGGCCTGTACTCCTCCACTACCCAGCCAGTGTTGCCACCAGCGCACTTCTGGCAGTCATCTTTAGAGAAGACACAGCTCTGGACTGTCAGGAGGGTAGCACGGGGACAAGGATGGAGGCTTCCCTTCCTGGGATGAACTCGGAGCAGGCTGTCACCTGGGAGCGGTGAGGATAGTACACCAGAATCCAGGAAGCGGGGAGCCAGGTTGCATGACAAACCCTGGAGATCCTTTCAGGTCCCAGAGCCTCTGATCCTGCTTTGGTGTTGGACAGGCCCCTTGGCAGCCAAACAAATAAAGGGCTCATGCAATCTCTGCCTACTGTACACGTATGGATACACATTCAAAGAAAAGTGCCGAAGAAGGGACAGAGAACAGCAACCTCTTCAGTCCAGTCCAGGTCCCACAACTGGCTTATTCAGCCACTTGTTTTGACTCTTGAATGTCGTGTCAATAAGGGATGCATAACAAAATAGAAACATACATAAAAGCAAAGTTAGTTTTTCAGTATTTTCTTTTCCTCTGTTTTCTCACAGTTGAGGCCAACTCTGCAATGTGTCTGTCAAAAATGGGAATACACATTTAGCCTGAGTTTCTGCCATGTAGTGTGTAGTGTCCAGATCAAGGTGACTACAGCCAGTCAGTGCAGATGTGTGATACGCCCCCCAAAAGTGGGATGGGTGAGGAATGTACAGTGCTCCCCCTTCACCCACAGTTTCAGTTTCTGCAGTTTTTGCTAGGGTCCAAAAATATTAACTGGAAAATTCCAGAAATAAGTTTTAAATTGTATGCCATTATGAGTAACGTGACAAACCTCATGCAGTCCCTTGGTCCATTGTTGTATACATAGCTGCCTTTCATCAGATCACTTGTCATGGCATACAGGACCACTGTGTTCAGAAGGTTCTTACTTTACTTAATCATAGCCCCAAAATATACAGTTAGTGATGCTAGTGGTTTAGATGTGCTAAGAAGAAGCCATAAAGTGCCTCCTTTGAGGGAAAAGTTAAAAGTTGATCATGGGCAGATAAAGCAGGATAAATGCTTGTAGGGTCAGCACTATCAGAGTTTCAGACGTCTATTAGGGGGCTTGGAACTTAGATAAGGGGGATGACTACTGTACACATATGGATACACACTCGGAGAAAGGTGACCACAGTGGTAAGAGTGTGAAACCTTGTCATATTCTATGCTTGTGCAGAAAGTCAACTTCCCAAAAAGCATGTAAGGAATGTCATTTTAGTGTCTATACCAGAGAGGAGAGCAGAGAGGCATCAAAAATAGCAGTTAGAAGTGGTGACAGTAGACATCCTTGTCTTGTACCTGATTTTAAAGTAAAAGCTTTCAGTTTTTCTCCATTTAGAATGATGTTGGTTATTGGCTTATCATAGATGGCTTTTATCAAATTGAGGTATAGGCCATCTATTCTAATTTTTTGAAGGCTTTTTTTCATGAATGAATGTTGGACTTTGTCAGAAGCTTTTTCTGTGACTATTGAGATGACCATGTGGTTTTTGGCTCTATTAATATGGTGTATTACATTTATAGATTTAGGTATGTTGAACCATCTCTTCCTCCCTGGGATGAATCCCATCTGGTAATGGTATACAACCTTCCTGATAACTTGCTGCATTCTATTTGTTAGTATTTTATTGAATATTTTTCCTCTATGTTAAGGAGGGAGATTAGCCTATAGTTCTCTTTTTTGGTTGGGTCTTTCTCTGGTTTTGGTATTTGTTACAGTGTCTCACTATGTAGCTCAGACTCATAGTGATCTTCCTGTTTTCAGCCTCCCCAGCACTGGGATTACAGGTGTGCACCACCATGCCCACTCTCCATGGCTGGCTTAGCACACCTGGGGATGGGGGGGGCCAGTGTGGCCTGTGTTACCAGGGATCGAACCCTGGCCCCTGTACTTGCCTAAGCAGGCACTTAGTCTGCTGAAATATTTCACCAGCCGGAAGTGCTTCCTTTTCAATTGCATTGAAGAGTTTGAGGAGTATTAGGATTAAATCTTTTCAAAATTGCTTATAAAATTCAATTGTGAATCCATCAGCACCTGGGCTTTTCTTTGTTGGAAAGTTTTTTATTACATTTTCATTTCATTGACTATGTTATTCAGATTTTTTTTTTTTTT
>NDGM011243124.1:306-13348 GCA_002564305.1 Octomys mimax
GGAAGGAAGGAAGGAAGGAAGGAAGGAAGGAAGGAAGGAAGGAAGGAAGGAAGGAAGGAGACAGGCTGGGGCTATATGGACTTAGTTCAGTTTGACGGCCCTGGCTTCAGTCACCAGTACAGGAAAAGAAAAGAAAGACTTCATCCTCTGTCTTCTTCCTGGCTGTGCAGCTTAGTAGCTGTATGTCCCTGGGTTCTTGATCCCATGTGGCTCTGGTCTCCTGGTTATCACAGTACCTGCCCCACTAGTCCTTCTGGAAGACAGGCTGCTTGCCCCGGGAGCCTCCCAGCCTCATGCCCTCTGCTCCCCCTGGCCAGATCCCGCTCCAACCCCTGCTCACTCACATTCTCAATGAGTCACATTTCTGCCAGACACCTGAAGGTGTCTCGAAATCTTCACCCCACTGTGCTCATCTGGCCAGCGGGAGCTGGGTGGCCACCCCCAAAGCCACCATCCCACAGCTACACACAAGCATGCCTTTCTTTTCCTTTCCCTGTCCAATCATTTGTTTTGGTGATGCTAGAGATTGAATCCTACCCCTCCACCATGCCACCCAAGCAGTCTCCCATGGAACCATTTTCACTAAGCCCCTTTTCTGCCGTGTCCACATCCGCCTCATACCAAGGCGGGCCTCACTGTCTCCACACTGTGATCACCTCAAAGTGGCAGGGAGACACTTGCAAGGAATATGGGGCTCAGGGATAAGACCGCCTTCCAAGAGCTGAAGTCGTAACCCACAGATAGGGGTAGAGGGGAGAGACTGTTGGTGGCCACGTGGTTTGCTGCGCAAGGCAGCGACCCATGGAAAAAGCAAGAAGGATGCTAGGGTACAGTGCTGGGAGGAGTCAGCGTCCTAGTAGCCTGAGAGCTCCTAGCTGTCCCTCTTTCCGCAGCTCCCCCATGAGACCCCTGTGTCTTTTCAGTAAACTTCACACACTTTGAATTTGACTTCCATGCCTGGGAATCAGCAAAGTTGTAATTCACAGAAAATGATACCCACTTGGAATAGTTGTTATAAAAAATGAGATAAAATAATTAACAGCCTACCATATTAACTGGCATATAACCCTCAGTCAAACACGGGTAGCTATTATTTTTCAAAAGATATAACACAATTAATGAACACAACGGCAATAGTGTACAAATCTTTCTTCTTGCAGGTTGAGACTCACTGGAAGAATGCTTTGGTTTGGAATCCTGAAAGAAGTGAATTCTCCGAGTTAACAGTGCTACCCGGACCACAAAATCTAATAGAAAGGAGATTCCATAAACAGCCGTAGCAGGTGATGAAGACCTCTACCTCGTAACTCAGTTTCCTTCTTGACACACTTGCTCAACGTAAGCCCCGGGGTGAAAGCAAGCAGATGGCAGCTGCCCATTCTACTTGCCCGAGCGTGTGAGAGGAAATCTGACGCAGTCACTACGCAAGCAGCTCCCAGCAGCCCTGGCAGAGGACAAGGCGAGAGTCTTCTGGGCAGGCAGGGAGGGAAGGGGTGCTGCGTACCTGCAGGGACACCACGCTGATGCTGTCCAGGTGCACCTGCCCGTTGGACTCTGCGGCGGCAGGGTTGGCGTAGCACATCACCCCATTGACAGCAGGCAGCACTTTGGGCTGATGCGTCTTGTCTGGAGGGCCGAAGTCGTCCTTCCCGAAGTGCGTGTGATCATTCTACATGGACAAAGATGACAAGGACAGCAGGGGTATGAGAAGAGGCAAGCTGCCTCACACCGGCTGCCTTTTTACTCCTCAAAAAAAGGCCTGTGTCTGTTCTCCATGTAACCTTTCCAGATTCATAAAAATTTCCCCCTTTAAAGATATTCCCACTGATTATATTCTGTTACTTCTATTTTTTGTGTTAGAGTAGAGGTCCTTTCCTGTTTTGACTATACGAATGGAATACAAGTTCCACACACTCTGTTCTACAATGTGAAGCCAGCAAGCTTTCCGGCCAGACCTATGCAGCCACCACCACCCTCTCCCTCCACACGCCTGGGTCTGACATGATCCTGGGGTGAAAGTGCTGCCCCCGCAGCGCTTCCGAGGCCCTGCTCACACAGGCCCAAGGAGCCCCCGCTACCTGCCCATAGGTCTTCAGCAACATCTTAAGTGTCCTCTCAAAAAAGAAAAGCATGTAAAATCCGCCAAACACAGCCACCGCCTTCTCGACATAGCTGTCAACTTTGGGATTAAATCCAAACGCCTGCAGGAGGGAGAGGAAAAGCAATTCAGGTCATTTAATTTCATTTAATTACATTTAATGCATAATTTCATTTAACCTCTGGAAAACAATACCATGATTCTTCAGGACAGTTTTTATCAGTGTTCTTGGTATAGCCTCACCACAAGGTGACACTGGGAAGTCACCTGCCGAGATCAGAAATAAGACAGCACATTGCTGGAGAGGCAAAAGGCAAGAGGTGGAGTTGGAAGCATCCAGGGGACCCCAGTGCAGAAACAGTTCATAATCTTAGGACAGGAGGGGACCACAATATGCGAAAAGCCACAGCTTTATACTTTTTTTGCAGTGCGGGGGATTGATTCCAGGACCTCTGCACTGAGCTATACCCCCAGCTATTTTTTATTTTTATTTTGAGACAGGATCTCACTGAGTTACTAAATTGCACGGGTTGAGCTTCAATTTACAATCCTGGTGCCTCAGCCTCCCGGAGCGCTGGAGTCACAGGCGTGCTCCGCGTGCCCGGCTCACTCCTTTCCTTGCCCTGTAGCTCTCCCCTCTGGAGCAGGCGCGAGGACATCAGGGACTTCACCTTACACGTCCACCTCTGGTGAGCCATACAGCCTGCTCTGTGGCTCCCCTGTGTCCCTTCACAAGGACACAGGGCAGGGGTCACAGGGAAACACCCGCCCTCACTCCCAACGTGGAGGGCCTGGAGTTGGACACAGTAACAAAACGAAAGTGGCTCTGCACACACGCTCTAGACTCTCCAGTGCATGTAGAATATTAATTTGGGTTTGGCTTCATTTTGCTTTGTTTTGCAGTCAGAGGTTGAAGGTCATTGCTCCACATGGGAGACCAGCACTCCACCACCAAGCCATACCCCCTGCCCAGCTGGCTTAATTTCACTCAGAAAGCCAGTAAAATAATAAACACAAATATATATAATAAAAATCCGCACTACCCTATAAGCTGGTACTAGCCCACCATATGGGTATGGGCAAGTTGATTCATCCCCTGGATTTTAAATATTGTCTTCTCTTCTTTGGGGAGTTTAAAGTAAATTCTCTCTTGGATTCTCTCTAGATCAAGTAGTCATGTGTGCTGTGACTCTGAGGAGTCATGCCCTCGTTTGCGTGCATCATGAGAATCAAGGAAACTGGGGTTATTCCCGGCCCTGGTGCTCTGTCCAGGCCGGGTGCCTGTGTGTGGCCTCCTCACAGCTCCATCCAGCCCCTCCTGCAAGGTCCCCCTCCCCCTCCTCAGCTTCCCCTCAGCTCCATCACACCTCTCATCCTTCCCTTCTCCTTCTTTATGGGCACACAGCTATTGTGTATTGATTAACTGAATAGTGCACTGCAGTCAATGTGAGATCAATAGCATTAGAGGAAGCCACTGAGTGTGCACTGGTCTGCTATCGTTCTCTTTCCTTAGTTAATAAAAAAGAAGGTTTGCCAACCCAGCTCTCACTTATCCTGTTTTTCTCCAGTGGTAGTAAACATATGGGGGGATTTTTGTGGAGTCTTTATTAAATGTGGGGCAGGTAGACGGCTCAGTAGAATAAGCGCTTCCCTGGCACGCGCAAGGGCCTAAGTTCAATCCCCGGTTCCACACAATAAATAAATAAATAAATAAATAAGGCATGGTACATGCTTTAGAAATAAATAATAGCTGGGCATGGTGGTGGATGCCTGTAATACCTGAACTCTGGGAGGCTGAAGCAGGAGGATCCAACCTGAGGAACTTGGCAAATCAGCAGGAACCTGCGCCAAATTTCGTTATAATTTAAAAATACTGTGAATGCAAACCTGTGCCATTTTTTTAATAATTTAAAAGTACTGTGAATGCAGTTCAATATGAAGTTTAATATTGAAGGGTTCAATTCCTAGTACAAAAATAGAAGGAAGGAAAGAAAGGAAGAAAAGAAGGAGAGAGAGAGAGAGAAACAGATGTGCACAAAAATTAAATCTTCCAAGCTCAGCAGAAGCACCTGAGGCTGGGGCCTGACTGTGTGTCCTGCAGCCTCCTGCATGTAAAGCCTGTCTCCGTCGCCAGCAGGCACAGCAGCTGCAGCCTGGTCCTCACTACAAACTGGCTCATCACATACTATGAAGGTTATGGAGGCCACAAATATACCAAGTGCTAAAACATGAAAAAGAAACAATTACTCATAGAAAGAGTCAGCATCCTTACCTCTGGAATAAGCTGGAAAATTGCATTGGAGAAAAGGGTCCCGATAGCCAGCCCCACGAAGTAGGTCAGGATCTTGGGGAAGTAGGACTTCTTTAGGAGCGGTGTCAGGACCAAGCCGAGGAGTGAGGCCAGGTTGATGATGGTCACCGAGAGCAGCCCGTAGCCCCAGACTGGGTCAGAAGGGAGGGAGAAAGCATCAGCTAGGGTCCAGGGGTCTCACCGCAGTGAGCAGGAGGCATCCTTTCAACACATAGCTTGGCAGAAAACCCAGAACATGAATACAGCCCCAAAGACAATAAAGGACATTGCGCCTGTGCTTTGCTACATCCTGATGCCTTCCTAGGTCACAGGCATCAGGGTCTGCAGAAAACTCAGAGGGTGCAATGCAGGAAGACCCACTTCTGCAGAGGACAGGCTGACATCCATGGGCCGTATGGGTGACAGCAGGGGACAGACAGGTAAGCTGAGCCAGGATGCCACAATGACCACCACAGCCCACACTGACTGCCGAGAGACTCTGCAGAGCCCCTGAGATCCCATGGGAACAAGAACCATCAGGGGACAGTAAGATGGTACAGGCACATCTCAAGTCCCTCAGCCAGAGGCTGGCTGATCTGTTGACCAAGGGCCTCAGTTTCTGCTCCAGGACCCAGGGCACTGGTGTAAGGACCTGGAGGGAGGAAGGGAAGCAGACAGGATGGTGGCCTGCAGCTGTCACCTAAGACTGAGGGACTCTCTGCACAGAGTGCAGGAGGAAAGAGGAGGTGAACCTGTGTGGCCTTGGGTACCGCCCCTGAGGACCTTAGTACCCGGTTCTGCTTTGCACAACAGCAGCCTCAGAGAACACATAGTGACACCGCCACAGGGCTGTGCCCAGGGCCGCATGAGATAGCCCCTAGGTTTCCTTGTGGCTGGGGAAGGGGACACTGCTACCACCTTCTCTACACAGCTAGGGAAGGGAAGCCAAAGGACCCCGGCCAAGCAAGCCACCAGGTCACAGACAGAGCCGGACCCCAAGCCAGGCAGCCAGGTGATGGGCCACACAATTCAGTAAAGTGTGGACTGCACCTGCAGGGGTCGCCCTGCTCCTGCTCCTCAGGGACTCAGGAGCAACAAAGAGTGTTGTCTTCAGGGATGCCAAACAATCCCCTGCCATTCTGTCCACAAAACCACCCAGCAAATGCTCTCAGACGCAGGATCTGGACCGCACCATGGCTCCTGTCAACAGGCAGCACACAATGCTTTGTGTGTGTGTGTGTGTGTGTGTGTGTGTGTGTGTGCACGCACGTGCATGCAGGTATGTCAAGCTCATGCAGAAGTGCCAAGCGCCAATAAGAAACACAGACAATGAACAGTGCTGGGGAGCCACACAAGTTGTCACAGTGCTCACTAGGGGGACTCTCCTTTCACATGCCCTCTTATCAGCCTCGGGCTGCCAGGACTCACCGAGTTACCAGCCTCCCCCTCGTTCCATGTCCTGCCTTGTCACCTACCAGCCCTGCCCCTGCCCTCAGATTTCTCTTGGAGAAAGCTCTGAGCCCCATGCATCACCCACAATGCCCTCCACCTGCAGCCAGCAGCCATGATCCCTCATCGGGCCCACACGCATTCCTCCAACCAACACCCACTCTCAGTCCACAGACAGGACACACACATGTTGGAAACAAAAATCAGAAGGTAAAGACATGCTTGAGTGGCAAATGAAGGTGACTCCATAGCCACACTCTCCTGGAGTGTATCAGCTCCAACACTGGTCCACAGCTGCTGCACACAGCAGACAACAGGACCAACTCCATTCGCACACTCTCCACCAGCCAGGTCCACAGAAGACTAGGGCCAGACCCTGCCCATCAACCTCTGTGGCCCTGCTACCCTACAGGAATTCGGGCCTGAGAGCCCTGGTGGAGTAGGACAATGCTCCATCTTGTCTGTTACCTGAGTTCTACTCCAACACATCCAGGACCAGCTCGCACCACTCTTCCCAGCTGCCCCTCACAGACGGCTCCTATGTGCCTGCCAGTGTCACCCACTCCTTCCCCACAGGCCCCCCCCCCGCCCCAGTGCCCCACACACTGCAGTCCTCCATCTGCCAGCACTAGTCCAGCTCCCTAAGCTACTGCATGGCCTCGCACAGCCTCTGCCAAGCTCTGCAAGGTCCTCAGAGCCCTGCATTCGAAGCTGATTTTCAATCACCATACCCTATGAGTGCCACAAATTCTATCCCTGGTGGCTCTGTCTACACTATATGAACAGTGGCCTTTTCGAGAAGGGGCTATGTCTCATTCATTCTCAATGCCTAGGAAATTAGCCAGCAAACAGCACCTCTGTTTGCTGAATAAGTCCACAAGTGCCCCTTCCAAGGCACATGGAACCCAGTCCAAAAGAGTCAACCCCTCTGCTTGGTCAGCCCCTCAGGGTCCTGGTGCGCACCGCCACAACCTGTGGGAACTGTGGGAACTACAGGAGCAGAGGTGTCCACGTTGGGGCTGCACAGGCCCCTTTCTTGCATTGTCAAGACACAATTTTTTTTTAATTTTTTAAAGAGAATACAAAGTAGTAATAAAAAAGAAAAATTTAGAAATGATACAGAATTTCACTAAACAAAATAATAAATTCCACAGTATTTGTTCTGTTGCATAGTGTTGTTTTCAAATTAGTTTCTCTGCTCACCAGACATATGCATGCAAAATTGGAAAAAGAAAACAAATGTGAGAAATTAAGAAGGGAGAAAAAAGAAGACAAAAATTAAGCATTAGCTGCTCCTTTCCATAGACCAGCAGAAATCCACAGTGCAAGTATCCAAGACATCCTGCTTACCTGTATAGATATATCTCTTTTCCCCCTCTACTCTACCTGGACCAAAGAGGAAGCTTGGATGAAGTGCCCCTTGGCCCTCGCCCTGTACGCATACGACTGCCTCTAATGATCTGCTTCAGAGACGGTCCCTCCTCCTTCTCCTGTCTAAGCCCTGCCTGAAAGATTTCAATAGACATCCAAGCCACGTCAGTCGTGGTGCTCACGCTCACCAAATGCCCACGCGTGCTCACATTTACCCAAGAAGTACTCTTGCTCACAGAGTGAGCATACGGCTCTATGTAATGGGCATTTTTCTCACCCCCATTTTGCAAATGAGGAAACAAGACTCTGCTATCATCTCATTTTATACATCCACACACATCCCAGACTTCAATTTGGACGCCCATGAAAAGCTGCACAGAATAGTAATGGCAGGGCAAACTGGACAGGGGCTTGGCACTGAAACCTGGGTCATACCTGGATGGGCCTCTACTGCTCTAAGCTTGTCTTCTTAATATTTAACACAAACTGAAAGTAGTTCCTATCTCATGGAGATTTTATAAGAATAAAACCAGGGCTGGGGAGATGGCTCAGTAAAATAAATGCTTGCCTGGCAGGCACAAGGGCCTGAGTTCAATCCCCAGTTCTGAAAAAAAGAAAAAGAAAAAGAAAGGAAAAAAAAAGGAATACAACCAACTAACACTGTTCCTTCCTATAAGCTTTCAATAACTATTGTTTATTGTCATTTCAAAAAACTATCGTAGCCACCTAAGAGTCAGCCCATTCAGCTCATTGTTACACGGGGAACAGAATAAGCTGGCCTTAGGAGCCCTGTGCTCTCCTCTCTGCCTGGGTTCTGCATGAGGAAGATGCTCCACCACTCTGGAGCAGGGACTGTGGCATCGGCTGTGCTGCAACACTGGACAGGAAGGCCGGTCAGATAGCTCATTGGATTAAAGCACCTGCTTAAGCAGACAGGGGCCAGAGTTTGATCCCCAGCCTGCCATGCTGGCCCCACCCCTGGGGCACACTAAGACTGGGCATGGTGGTGGTACCTGTAATCCCAGCACTTGGGAGGCTGAAAAGCAGGAAGGATCACTACAAGTCCAATCTGTGTAATGAGACCCTATAGACCCTGCACTAAATACATTAAAAAGAAAACCACTCAACAGGATGATCTTCAGGATGCCTCAAGTAACATCCTATTGTTAGCATCTATTTTCTGAATTAAGCAGTATTCTATCAATTCATCAAAAATATGGCAATTTTGGACCATTAAATTATTGCTAAAATGGAAGTATTATCTCTTTTAGAGAAGTTAAGGGACCATCAGTTTATTGTAGTCATTAGTATAATTTTATAAAGTACTTTTAAAAAATCATAAAATGTGAGCTCTTGGAGAAACAAAAGTATTTCATCCATTCACTAAAGTGTTGGTCAGAAAATTCTTATAGTCTGACTCTTTGGATTCCTTTAATTTTGACTTTTCATTTTTTTGGATGAACTCAGACACTCAACTAGGAAGTAGTATTATATCACAGTCCACCACATCGAAGTATTTCTTAAATGTTTCTTGATGGGAAAGCAGCATTATCTAGGGGCAAAGGAAGGAGTGAACCTGTGAACACAGGACCAAGCAGATCAAAGTATCAGCTGCTGACTCTGCAGCTGGCAGTGCCGGGGCCACTTTACACATACCAACTCATTAAAAAGCACCAGAATTCTAAAAGAAAGGTATTATCATTCGATGTATTTTTACAGAGGTGGGAACTGAAATGGCTGAAGATTACACAGCTGCACTAAATCAAAACTAGTAAGAAACATCAAAAGGACTAGGTGGGTATGGTGTGTACACCTAGAGCCCCAGGCCCTGAAAGGCTGAGGCAGGAGGGATGCACATCAAAGCCCAGTGTGGGCAACTTCATGAGGCCCCGTATCAAAGTAAAAATATGAAAAGTGCTGGGGAGGTAGCTCGGTGCACAGACCCAGGGTTGGGTCCCCAGTACCAAGAAAAGAAGCACCACATTCTTGCCAAGTTAACATCTTAGAAAGTAGAATGTTCCCTTTTGTTTATTGGATCCTCTGCCCAACATTCAGCATCTTTCTGATCTTGGAACGGAATTGTTGACTTTTTCAGCTTTATGGCTTTGTAGTGTTGGCCTTAGACTTCTTTCTCCTACTTCCTGTTTCCTGCTTCCCTGTTCTCACCTCCTGGTTCATGAAATGGAGTCAAAAACACCTGAGCCAATGGAGTTAAAAACACTTTTGAAAATAATAATTAACCTGCACAAAACGTTTTTCTTTTGCTAAACCCTCATTTCCTGGAATTGTGTACAGGTTGGGTATAATTTATTTATTTAAGAGACCTAATATAGCACCTCACCTTGTGCCAGATACTTGTTTATTTTAGGTTTATGTTTCTTGTGGGCTGTGTTTCTTGATTCTGTAACATCAAACTCCAATTCTCGGCCTTTGTCCTTTCAACAATGGATCATCTCCTTGTCATCTTTGTGTGTGTGTGTGTGTGTGTGTGTGTGTGTGTGTATGATATTTTAAGTGTTTTAATAGCAACACTATGGCAAAGGAACTATTTTAAATGAAACCAGGCTGAAAGAGGTTAAAGTCATGTGCTCAACACAGCCCTGAGACTTGAGCTGCCGTGGGCTGACCAGAGAGAATTTATGCTTACAACAGCAAAGGTTAGCACGCAACCAACAAGGTATTTGCTGAATTTATTTTTTTTAATGTATTTGGTACAAGGTCTCACTACGCAGCTCAGACTCAGTGATCCTCCTGTTTTCAGCCTCCCCAGGGCTAGGATTACAGGTGCCCGACACTACGCGCCCAGACTCTGGCCAGCTCAGCTCTGGCCTGGCACCCCTCTGGGGGCAGGGCTGGCACAGCATGTGGTGCCAGGGGCCAAACTGCAGTTCTTGTGCTGCTCTGTTCACTCTACAAGGGCCCATTCTCCCCATCTTCATCCCCGAAAATGCATCTCTCTGGCTCAAGCCATGGCTCCTCTTCCTCTCCCACATCCAACCCTTGGACAAACAAGCTCAGTGCAGTCACCCAGCCCACCCTGCACCCACCCACTCACAGCCTCCCCATCTTGGCCTGAGTCCCCAGGGCCTTGGACATCTGCCCTGACATAGCTTCCTCCCAGTCTCTCAGCTGCTTCTACTCCCATCCAGATGGGAATAAGATCATGATGCTAACGTTTGCACCCAGTGTGCCTTCACACTGCATTCCAAAGAAAATTAGCCCCCCTACACCCTTGCCTGCCCATCACTGCCCAGCCTGGTCCACCTGCAGGACATGGTCTCTGCACCCGCTGCCTACTGTGGCCCTGGCCACCCCGCTCCACACCCACAGGGGATCGGTGCTCCCTCAGCCAGGCCTCAGCAGGGAGGCTGTCTCTGCCACCTTGGGCTCATGCCCGCTCTGCCTCTGCTACCCACTTTGTCTCTGTCTGAGCATGAAGCACTCTGAGACGGTACTGTTGGTTCACTTGTTTCTTTATGCGCCATTCTCTACAGAAGGGCAGAACATCCTTCCTGTTCAATACTGAGCCCTCAGCGTGTGCAGAGAACACTGCTCAGGGCAGTGCCCAATAAACATGTACTGAAGAAATAAATGGGTAAAAATTAAAACCCCCATTGGTGGGGGGCACAACTTACCAGTGCTGTGATATCAAGGAATTGCATGTACCTGGCCAACAGAATCCCCAAGCACTGACTTTTATGTGGGCCACTGTTTTCATTTACATGTTTGAATTCATGAGTCGTGCAGTAAGTAAGCATTTGTTTTCTCATATTTCAAGTTTTCTTCAGAGCAGATTATCTCTTTAAAATGCGGTGTCTACAGTGGCACATTTTAGACCCTACGTGTCATCCCCTGAGGTGTAAAGGGGACTGAGGAGTCAGTGCACCATCACCTCAATAAACTGACCAGATAAACTGACCAGCTTTAGACAGCATCTATGCAAGGTGGTAGGTGGTAGGCACGAATGATTAGTAAGGAGCCCAGTGGTCTGTCTGCACCCTGGTATGCACAGCATAAACGCACACTCGCTAATCCCAGGACTCATTCCATGCTGCTATAAGTGCACTGGCTGTAATCCTGAAGAGCAGCCTTAGCAACCCGCACCAAGTCTCAAACCTCCAAAGCACTTTCAAACCTGAGTATTCCCTTGTCTCTGTTTCGTTCCCCTGTGTCTCTATCTCTTGCACACTGGACAGTTGCTCCTGGCATCTTCCATGCCGTCTCCACACGGTCTATGCAGACCAGACTGCAGAACTGCATGGCACGAACAGGCAAGCCCAAGCTTCCTCCCCAGGCTGACCCCAACCCCAGGAGTGGGCGGCACACACCTTGTGACAGGGTGGGCTTGGACGAGGGCCTGGACTCAGTCTCACAGGGGTGGAAGGTCAGCTGCTGCAGCACAGCCGGGCAAACGCTGGGGAATTCAGCGCTGGTGATCCGGGTAGTGTTGGAGAAGCCATGCAGGGTGAAGATCTCCTCAGCCGACAAGCACTGAAACACAGGGACCCAGGGACGGACACCTGTTAACACGGCAGAGTGGCCACAGAGAGGCTACATAGGGCACGCAGTGCTCACGCCTCTGCTGCAGCCTGACGCCCAGATGGTGGAGCCATCTGGACACAAGCAAGTGGACACAAGCAAGCGCTCAGCCCAGACAACTACGGCAGACAGCACAGAAAGCTTCTGGGGTGCCAGGGCTCTTATGGACCACAGAAAAAAACAGATGGCTGGGTGCGGCCAGGGAGAGTGCCTGCCCGGCCCACATGGCCCTGGGTCAGTCTCCAGCATTGCAGATAATGCACACAGCCACACACTGCTTTACACACACACACACACACACACACACACACACACTGCTATAATACACTGCTACAACACACCCCTACACACTCTTATACATATGCACTGCTATACACATTCTCATATGCCCATGCACACTTACATTCCTACACACACACTGCTCTACACACACTCCTTCTTATGCACTCACACAAATAAATAAAACACACCAACCACATTAACAAAAGGCTTTAAGGTGACTACATTCTCAATCGTCCCCTTCAGTTTTGTTTTCATTCACATTTTGTGGGGGCCAGTGAGGAGGCTTTGCATAATATTTCTGATAGAAAACACCTGATTCCTCAGTTTCCCAGTTAGGAAATTCATTTTCCTGTGCAAAGCAATAATAATTCTGACATATAAAACTTGTTTTAAAAAATTTGGGAGACAAGAGCTGGCCAAGTAGCTCAGCGGATTAAAGCACTGGCCAGCAGGTGCAGGGGCCAGAGGTTCAATCCCCGGGCCTGCCATGCCGGCCCCACCCCCGGGGCGCACTGGGTGTGGTGGTACATGCCTGTAATCCTAGCTCTTGAGAGGCTGTAAACAGGTGGATCACTAGGAGTCTGATCTAGTAGTGAGGCCCTGAGCGCCCTGTGGACTTTTCCCTAAAATACAAACAAAAACAAAAAAAAAAAAAAAAGGGAGGGACAAAGTATTATTTCCTAAAACACACATTGTATTCAGTGTCAGTGGGTAGTTTCCCTGTATTATGTAAAGCTTTGAAAATAGTCCCGGGCTATTCAAAAATTCAGTAACTTAATGATGAGTGGAATCTGAATTAGAAGAAAACTCTATAAAAATAACTTTTATTCCAAGTGATAATGATTGAACTTCACACATGCTAGGCAACCTCTATACCACTGGCCTATATTTCCAGCTTTTTTATTCTGTTTTGTTTCATTTGGAGTGAAATGGGGTGTTTTGTTTTGGCGGAACCGAGGATTGAACTCAGGCCCTTGTGCTTTCCAGGGAAGTGCTTATTCTACTGAGCCATC
>NDGM011243147.1:1155-12678 GCA_002564305.1 Octomys mimax
CGGTTCAATCCCCCAGCACCACATGCCAGCCAGTCCCACTCCCTGGTGGGCTGAGCTGGCCACCCACACCCACACACACACCCACACCCACACAATAAATAAATAAATTTTTAAAAAAAAGAGTCAACTGCAAATACACTTTAATATAAGCAAACCAAAAGATAAAAAAGGAAGATTTTCAGGTCCAAGGAACGTAACTGTACTCAAGTATGAATTTCCTGCCACAATTATTAGTTGTGGTAGCAGTGACTGAACTATCATTTTTTTCTTTTCTGTATTTCTTGTATTTCCTAAATCATTTTTTAACAAAAAAGGTATTATTTTAATAACTGGAAAAACATGCAAAACAAGTATGTCACTTAGGTCTATTACTGGAATTCCAGTGTAATATACAGCTTCTGCTGAATTTTGCTATACCAGACAAATAACTTGACATCTCCCTTAAAACCAATCTTCCCTTGAAGATACTACTTACCTCATCATAAAATTCTGGGTTTTGGTGATGGTGTAAAACAGCAGCAAAGGTGCTTCTTGTGAATACAGGGCCACCAGGTCTGCCATAAATGCACTAAAGTAAGAGTTATAATGGGCAAACATCAGGATTCCATTAGTAGAGTAAGAAATAAAATCTAGTTGTGAAGTGGTCTCCTATACCATACACCTTGGATAGACTTCTACTGCCTACTAGCTTTTAACTTTGGGGTCCAGGTCACCTATAAGGAGATCTCCAGGCCCACTTCCCTGCTCCCTTATCTATGCCTGAGTGACTCTTCATTTACTGTTTCCTTCCACACTCACATGTTTCTGCTTAAATAACTGTCCAAACAACCTTTGTTTCTGTGCACCAAGCAAACATTCTTCAAGAAACTGTTAACTCTTTTCTGTGTGTCTTCTCAGTACTTTTCTACACTGATTCTTCAGTTGTCTCTAAAAAACTACTTCAGTTATTCTAGGTGCCAAGAGTTCTCCCAACAACTGTGTTTCACTAAACTGTAAATTTATCAAGGGTGAATACTATATTTCTTATTGTTCCTTTGTCTCCATCACTTTTTAGAAAGTGTTTTTAACCTAGTAAAAAATTTGGAACCTAGTAAAGGCTTTGGAACTAGGCTGCTTAGATTTAAATCACAGTTTCCACATTGACCAACTTTTTAAATTCTATGCTTTAGTCTCATCTAAAACGATGGAACTAAATCATACCTAACCGAAAAGAGTATTATGAGAATCAAAAGAATTAAGCAGGCAAATGAACACTGCTTGGAGTATAAGAAGTATTCAATGAATGTTACCTACAATCTACTATTATTTTTGTTAACTACAATGTACATTTAATAAAGCTCTTCTGTGGATCTATTATTATTTGCATTATAAATATTATTTATATTATAATTCTTAGCACTCACAATATACCTGTTTCAGAGTTGGTACAAAATAAGCTTACTGAATTGAATACATAGGAAATTTCAACCCTAAACGGAATAACAAAAGATAGTCAAGACTAAGAACTTAGGTATTCTATATTTTATAAGATTCAGCAGATGTAGTTTTATAGTATATTTTTCATCTGTTATCAATTAAATGTTATAAAATTACCTTAGCTGCATATCATGCAAGTGCACTTTTAAGATGGAAAAATTACATATGCAGAATATTACAGTATATACAAGACCTTACAAACCTTCAGGGGCTGGGAGTCTTCCTCGTCTGAATCTTTGAATTCAATGCAAATCGCAATATTTCTGGCCTGCAGCAATATTTAAAGAAGCAGGTATAAGAAAAAGTCAGGACATGTAACTATGTACATAGAAAGCAAAATCCCAAAGGAGAGTTCGATATTGAGTATGAATCCCCACCTGCACACTCACCTTGGCAAAAGACTTCTGACTGTCATATTTCAAGTACTTAGGATAAACATAAAGGTGATTGTTGTAGATTGTGTAAGGCTGAGTGTGTTTTGGTATGCAGGGCACAAATTCCTCTACTTCAAATGTTATTGGAGTCTTACTACAGGGTTCAAATTGCTTCATGGGAATGTATGATGAATTAACATAATCTGAAAAGATATTCAAACAGTACAAACTCAGGTAAAAACTAGGCAAGCAAAAGTTTTGTACGTTTATTACACAGAACTTACACTTACTAGGGAAGTCTGAGGAAACATTATCAATTGTAATGTCTAGATTGCCTAAAATCACTGGGAGCTTAGCCATCTTCTCAGGTCTACAAACAAAAGAGAAAAAACAAACATTTATAAATTGGTTTAAATGTGAAACCTAGGTCCTAGACCAGCACTTCCAAGAGAAGTATATTCCAGTGTAATCACTTCTACAAAGGCAATTTTAAACTTCACAGTACTGACAAGAAAAGTAAAAACAGGTAAAATTATTTTTAAGACGTTTCATTTAACCCAACACATGCAAACATTATTCTGGTATGATACTGGTAAAAAAAATGTCCAAACTAAGTCTTCAAAATCAGATGTAGGGGATGGCGAAATAGCACAGTGGACTGAAGCACTGCGTAGGCAAGTTTAGGCCAATGCAGGGACTATGTTCTGATCCCTGGCACCACAGGCCGCACCAGCCCTGATCTCAGGGCAAATTGAGCCGGCCTGAGTTCGGGTGTAGTGGTGCACACCTGTAATCCCAGCACTGGGAAGGCTGAACGCATGAGGATCACCATGAGTCTGAGCTGCATGGTGAGACCCTGCAACAACCAAATACATCAAAAACAAAACAAAACAAAAACAAAACCCCCAAAACCAGATATATATTGCACACTTGGAGCTGATCCTAATTCAGACTTTCTGTATTTCAAGCCCTCAATAACCAAGCAAGGCATGCACAGGTCTACATTTATAAATAAATAAATATCAGCAAAACAGTTAGATTTAAAACATTTCTGAACCATACCACCTTCACCATAATTATACGGTTTACTTAGGATCATTAGCATGCTCAACTAGACATCATCTTAGGATAGTTGATGATCAATGAAACTATCTGTTTGGCCTGAGGTCCAATACAGGGATCTCCTCTGAAGTTCCCAACAAACACTGTTACTGTCTCTACCTTGTTGGTGCCAAAGTAACTTTCAACACTCATTTCAATACTAGGCTGCATTTCCTCACAGCTTGAGGAAATCTGCTCTTCTGAAACTTCTGCTCATCGAAAGGGCTGCTTATGTTTCTTCATCTTTCAAATACCTATAGCTACCTACCACACACTCTGAAGTCCTCCATTCTCAGCACCTCTGTACTTTCTTTCTTTCAATGCCACTTCTCTCCTACAAGAATGTGCTGTTTAAATCTAGCTACGTGGAACTGCACAGGTGAGGCACTACGAGACAGTATGACCATGGTAGGACAGTTATCTGGTGTGAGCAATATTTACCAATGCAGCCCAGAAGATGCAATGTTCAGTAGCCATGTACCTAGTGACCCACATTAAAGTTATCACCTCAGATCGCTATATCTGTTTTTACTCACTTTTACTACTGTGTTATCTCTCTCTGATCTGTAGCCAAACAACTGTGTTTGAACCTCAGAATAGGGTTTTATATTTACATCGATGAAATTTAGTTCTTTTTAATGTCTGAGCTACTTCCAGTTTCCTAAACCCAGGTTCTAACATCTAACATCTAATATATTAGGCCTTCCTAACTGCTTTATGTCATGAAGACATTTAATCAGCATGTTATATTTCATAAATATCATCAATAAAGATAGCATACAGAACATTGCTAAGAACAGACTTTCTCAAATCTCCAGAGTCCCATTTACAGAGAGACACCAGCCCATTTATCAGTCTTCCTGGCATTTGTTGTTCCAGCAATTGGACAACTGCCCACTCAACAGACAAACACACCTCTGGATTGTTCATAGGGCATCATGATATATACCTATGGTAAATACATTCTGCTGAGGGCTTTGCATTCCTCTACTGAATCAGCTTACCAACCCAATTTAAAAGAGAATAAATGTGATTAGGATGACTAGTTTATCATAATATAACCCATTCCTAAAACAATGCACCTGGATGGCTCTTCATAAGCCATTTATTTAATCATCTGTTTTAGAGCATTGCCAAGTAACATTGAAGCTCAATAAAAAACACTGTATTCAACTTTTGGTTTTACATTCATTTCTAAAAAGTTCCTATCTCTTGTTTCTAACATTCTACTTATATTAACGTTATCTATTAAGCAATTTCACATACAACTTCTCAGTGTATCTCAGAATTGAGTGGCTAAATTTGCACTTCCCTAAAAATCCTAAATCCTGGCTTCTTTACCACCAGAAACTTTGTGAGTTGATCTCCCTTGACCCATTTTTTCACACTAAGATGCAAAATCTCTTTGACTTAGGTTCTGTCATTTTCACTTCCCTTTTGTTTACACTAGAGTTGCAAAGAATTCACTGAAGTGCTCATAGATATCAATGATTTTTCACACATTTTGCCTTCACTTAAGATTCTGGCCAAGAGACTTCCAGGTACAGTCCAGCATAACCCTACATTATGCATCTGTGCCTACTGGGAGGAGGAGAGTCAGTAGTGTCCCCAACAGTCAATTGCTGTGAGCTTTAACTGCCTCCCAAGCACTGTGCTCTCCCCAACCACACACTTCACAAAAAGTTCTTTAGAGGAATTAACCCTCAACATGTGAGTTTTTATGCAGGCACACACTCTCGAGATGTAATTTCTCACTTCATCTCTTCATTTGAACAATTTAATGCTGTAATGTCTCATAGGCATTGCATTCCACAAAACTGTAAAAAAGCTGTGAAGCTGATATGTTTCTCTGAGTTAGAAATATCCTGTTTATTACATATAAGTTTTTTTTTTTTATACAGGTGGACTTCTAAGTAAACAAATTTTAATCAAACAACATTGCTGTAAAATTTTCTACAATGCATATGCATGGGTGTCTACTGATTTTGCGCTCTTCTCTCTGCGGAGACCGTTTTCCTTCTAGTTGCTGCTCCTGCAGGCATTATTTCCAAGCGGAGACCTGAGTATAGTTCTACACTACATGGGCTTTTTTGAAATCTATTTTACTAATTTTAAGTTTTTAAAAACATAATCTTAAGCATACTTCAGAAGTTTAGTTTCTGCTGACCTCACTAACTA
This sequence comes from Octomys mimax, assembly GCA_002564305.1. NCBI lineage: Eukaryota > Metazoa > Chordata > Mammalia > Rodentia > Octodontidae > Octomys > Octomys mimax. The sequence continues at coordinate 6,285 of NDGM011243147.1, forward strand.
GACCTCACACACAACAGAATTCAACTTTTCCATACACATTTACAAGGTGACAGTATGAGTGTCTCTGTGTGTGTTACACACAGAGAATTCTCTCATCATTGGAGTCAGACTTGGTTATTTTGTTTTTAACACTTAAAGCTACACATATATTATGTAAAATTTACAAAACAATACTTGACATAATACCCATCTTAAATTCTACCAGTTAGGTAAGTGTAATGATGTCTGGCCTCCAAGCTACTGTGCATGTGAACCTAGGAGGCTCAAGCTTTCCACACATTCTTGCTGACGAAGCAAGGGAAGGGCAATAGTGCAAACTAAAAGTCATCCTGTGTCTCCATACTTGGCGCCCTTCTCTGTGTATGTCTGCAGCCTAGGCCTGCTTTCTTTATTCCCTAAATTGGTCCATTAGAAAGATTAAGTGACAATACAGGTATGCTCGGGTACAGCAGTAAATATAAACTCTTTTAAAGGAAATATTTCTAGGGCCGGCCAGATAGCTCAGCAGATTAAAGCACATGGTAAGGCAGATGCAGGGACCAGAGTTCAATCCCCAGCATGCCGTGTTGGCCCCGCCCCCTGGGGGGTGTGCTGAGGTAACAATTTAGACAGGTATGGTGGCACATGCCTGTAATCCCAGTGCTTGGGAGGCTGAAAACAGGAGAATCACTATAAGTCTGATCTGTGTAGTGAGACCCTATAGACCCTGTACTAAATATATTTAAAAAAAAAAAAAGGAAGTATTTCTTAAAACCTTTGGTGTCACAAAAAAGAAACTTAAATATGAGTACAAAGAATTTGATATATTTTTGGTTAAATAAAAATCAATGAATTTATGTCTATGAGAAAATACAGTAAGCATTTATCAAATGCATTGGGTAAGTTACAATGTGCACTATACTCAGCACCATGGGTAGAACATAAAAAATGATTCCAGTCTTCAAAACTCAGTAGGCATTGCCAACTACTTATGGTCTACAATAACTACTGTCATAATGTAAGTATAAACCCCTATTAGAAGGCAGAGTACCTACATCTACTGATGCGCAATAAAGAATAGCAGAATCCATAGTAGGAAACGGTACCCTTCAGCACCTTTTCATTTATGCCCAACTACAGTCCTAGGAGGTTAAGAGACTATTTAGTATCCAGCTTTAAAAAGAGGAGAAGACTCAGGCAGCATAGTCAAAGAACCAGCCTCAGGTCTCCCAGCATGAAAATAAGCTACAGAGGGCTCTGAAACATGAAAAGGGGCAAACATGCATATCCTACATGTTTGTGACCTATGTGTTGTCTGACAGGGCAGGAAGGGGACAGAATTTGGTCAGAAATAAGAGCATGGTGAAGTCAATAGCGACAACGTGTTTAAAGGAAGTCAATTGGGCCCAATCTTGCTTGTGTGTGTATAACTAGAGCAAAAATGTAAAACCTGAATGCAAAGAAAATAAGCATACAAATAGACATATATCCAAATAACCTAATAGTAAACTAGCAATGTAGTAGCATGTAAAAAGACATATTTTAAAGAAAAGCATTTAAATAGAAAACAATTTGCGTTCATGCTTTCACATTTCCTGCAGAAGTTAGAAAAGATACCATTTTAAACAAACCTAAAGTAAAACATCAAGTTTCTCTACTTTCATATCTCTTGGAACATATACATCAGCACTGCTGCCTACCTGACAGAACCACTTTCCTACTAAACCTGGGACACTTTCCCAAGTAATTACTTCAAGGTAAAAGGAAGAACGGTTTATCAGCCTTGGAAAAAATTTTAGAAAAACTGGGACAGCTTGGAAAAATGTTTCTCATGTATTATAAAATCAGCAGCATTAAACAATAGCTCTTGGATTCAAGCTGGTGCTCAGGTGACTGACAGGAAATTCTCGGCTATAACAACAACCAAAAAAAAGTTAAAAAAGAGAAACAAATCTATTTCCCTAACACTAAAATACTGTCAACAATACAAGGAGTAGATGCCAATATTTTCTTGAATGCTTGTGCTGCTGCATCCTGTAGCTGGTCAGATGGAACACACTCTCAGTAATAAATCCATCCTGGTGGGCACAGACATGAGACATGATATGTGAGACAGTCCACAGCATCCCCACGTGTTCTGATTTTTTTTTTTTTTTTTTTTTGGTGGAACCAGGGATTGAACTCAGGCCCCTGCGCTTGCCAGGGAAGCGCTTATTCCACTGAGCCATCTCCCTGGCCCTCCCCACGTGTTCTGAACTACTGAAGGTTATGCTTTTTGCTGTTTGGCTATAAAGTCTTATTCTCCCACCTATGGTCAGGGCTACCCTCATGCAGCCAGCAAGAAACTTCTGAAACATGCCTCCAACTTCTCTCACATACTGATGTTTTTGTTATTTTTCATGAATATAAAAGTAAACATTAGCTTATAAAAAAAAATAAAGCAGGAAATGAAACCACCATAAACCCATCCTTCAGAGATGTCCATGATTAATAGTTTGGTATATATCCATATGACTTTTTTTTTTTGCGGAACCAGGCATTGAACACAGGCCCTTGTGCTTGCCAGGCAAGCGCTTATTCTACTGAGCCATCTCCCCGACCCCCTTATGACTACTTTTACACCTGTCCATCTTCATATCTAGCTATGTGCCTATCCACTTTTATTTGTATACAGAAAGAATTATCTAAAATAGCTCCTTCTAAAAATAAAGGCCATATAGATACAGTTTTTGTTCATTAACAATAGATTATTTCACCTTTCTGGATAAATTGATACAGATGTAAGTCATGATTATTAGGAGTTATACGAGCTAGACATAGTGGTGCATGCCTATAATACTAACACTTGGAAGGGAGGAGGACTGTGATGGGTTTGAGGACATCCTGGGCTACACAGTAAGTTCAAGACCAGCTTTAATTACATAGTGAGACCTTGTCTCAAAACGAAACCAACAAACTCCAAACAAACGAAAAAAAGAAATGCATGGTAATCTATTGAGATATTATGTTTAAGTGAATATGCCTAACTGTTCAAAGTATTATCTTGTTATTTACAAGGAAGGCTGAAGATTTATTGGAACTCAAGTTAAAAATGACAGTTATTGTATAACAATATATTATGTATAATATAATACCCACTATCAGTAAGAATTACTGTATAATATAATACCCACTATCAGTAAGATTTTTGAAATGTGGTGTGACTCATATTTGCAGTTCTGAAAAAAAATCAGAAACACGGTAAAGGTCCAAAAATGAGGTGAAGAGTTAATCTATGGTCTACCTGATCAATGGAATATCATAATATTCATTAGTAGGCTTTAAAAATGATGTTTACAAAAATATTTAACATCTTCAGAAAAGACTTGCTACTATGTAGGGAAATGTTACGTAGCTAGCATGACCTAACTATATAAAGTACTTCCATGAAAGATGAAAGTAAAAGATGTAGACCATTTCTCTTCCTCTTATTCTTCTGTATTTCCCAAGAAATGGGAATATGTATTCGCAAATGTGAGAACCTCTGCTATTTAAACACAAAAATAAGTGTTCTTTTAGTCTTCCAAGAATAGCAGCATATTCACAAGATCCAAGAGTACTCTCTCAACAATCTTTCTGTCCTGTCCAGGGAATACTACTGCCAAATGATGTCAGCAACCGGGGTGACTTATATGGTGCAGGAAGTCACAGAGGCTAACCTAGGAGTCTCATCTTTCACCTCCCTAATTTATTCCTACTTCAATGACCTCAATGAGCATGGAAAAGGTTCTTCAAAATCAACCCAGTTAATATACAATTCTATTGTAGAACTAGGAAACTTTACTGGTATAGGGGAAAAAAACTAGCTTAGAGATAGCAAGTTCAGGTTATTACCATAATTAAAACCCTAAATAAGGAAAAGATCAAGAGATTAAAAAACTGTACAATCACATAAAGAGATACTGAAAATCCTTCATCAATTTAAAAAAGATCCTTGTTGCGTCTAAGATTCCCTCTCTTTTCCACTTCTTAAAAATTCTGACAAGAGATTCCAAATTACTGAAGGCCAAAGCTGCCTGTTAGCATGGATATACTTAGATTCTTCTGTCTCATTTTTTACATATGGTCAGATAAGACTCCAAATTTTGATTCTTTTATTTCAAAACTGCCTTGGCTGTTCTTGGCCCTCTTTCTTTCCATATTAATGTTAAGATCATTTTGTAAACTTCACTGAAAAAAAATCTTGGACTTAAGTAGGAGCAGAACTGAATTCATAAATATACTCTGAAGAGAGTAGTTTTGAAGACGTGAAGTCTTCCCACCTATGGTGAGTGTGTCATCATATACACCAGTAAGTTCTCCCATTGCTTACACCAAATATATGACACAATTTAAAGAGGAAGATTTAATTTGTTTCATGGTTTCAGGGGATTCAGCCCATGGTTGGCTGGCCCTAAGGCAGAAACATAGCAGAAAGACATGGCAGGTGGGAAACAGAGAAGCAGTACAGGGACCAGGTATAGATGCTTTCCTGACCTACTCAGACACACCCAGAAGGATGGTCCACTAATTTGTGGGCAGTTCCAAAGCTAATCAAGTTGATGATCAGCTTAACTGTCACAAAGTAATATTAGTTAAATCTTTTTCATGTTTTTCAATACAGTTCTACATTTTTCTGTTTATAAACTACATCTCTGGAATTAATTAAGCCTACTTCTATGACCCATATCTCTTCTATTCTGCCAGTGAAGAAAAAAAATAAAAATGAAGTTCAATAAAGCTAAATAGCCATTCTTCATTTTTAAGACAGCTGACATGTTATTTTCTTTTTCAAATTAAAAAAAAAAAGAAAGAAACTCTGAAATATACTAATGACACAGAAAAAAAAAATTTAGCTGTTGGTCATTCCTTTCATGTTGTCTTCTGAGAGTCCTCAGACCTAGTTTTAGGAGATCAGAGGTTCAGAAGTGAACTCATTAGGAAGAAGCTGTAAACTAGTGTACAGTGGTTAAAACCACAGACTGTCAGACCACACAGACTTCTACCCACTACCAGCTGTGTGACATGCTGGAGCATTGCTTTAACTCTCTGTCTCACTGCCATAGATTGAAATCAAAATGAGAGGGTGAAACCCTAACCTTCAGTACCTATGAAAGGGACCTTATTTGGAAAGAAGATCTTTTCAAGATAAGATCAGCTAGATGAGGTCAATGTGGCCCTGATCCAGTATGAATATAAGTATGACTTATCTTTCTATAAGAAGGAAATTTAGACAAAGACATGAATGGTAACATGATTTAATTTATCTCTGTCAGAAACCTATGTACTATCTATCTTAGGTGACTACCCATATCTCCCTTCTTCTGCCCTAAGATCCAATCAGGAAGCCACACCCAAAGCTGTACCTATCTGCTATGATTTGAACTAGCCTCCTTCTTCCCATTTTTTCCTTTAAAAATTTTTTTATTTTAAAGAGAAAAAAATTAAAACAAAAGGTCAATACAAGATAATACACTAACAATGGTTAATACATTGTGTATTTCTATTTCTTCCTGCAAGCACTTTGACTTGTGCTGTCTCATCTCTTGACAGAACTCCTGCAACTGTCTCCTTATTCCCTAGACATATCTCTGTCCCCAACCCACCCCTCACATCACTACCCAAACATCTGAGATAGAATTCAAATCAATCAGGTTACTCTGCTGATCGTGAACTCTTTCTTCTTTCCTTAGGACTTGAGAAAATGTTCTGAGTCCACTCTTCTATTCCCTTGACACATGACTTGAACAATCATGACTGTAACCCTAATAGACCCCACCCCCACCCTGCATTTCTCAGGTATGGAAACAAGCAAGACCTTAAAACTCACTTCCTAAAGTCCAGAAGTAACTTGAGCATGTCATCATTGGATAGCTTATTGCTGTCTTGCCTGTAGACAGCAGAAAATCTGGCATTTTTGTCAAGGTTTCCAGCTGTATCCTTAAATAATGTCCTGAAATAGCAAAATGATATTTTTAAACTGAGTTTTCAAAAGACCAAACAAATCCATCGTTTAACTCTGATTTCTACGCATAGTTGAATTATTATGTCATTGGTGTTAGCCAAAAGAAATCTCATTGTCTAATAATGTGGGAAAATATTAATGAGGATGAACATAACTAATTTAATTTACACAGAAAGCATTTCTAGCAAACATGCTTATGCTTAGAAACAATATACACATATGAAGTAAAACCACAGACAGAGGCCATTGCTGACCCCCTGGAATAACCCCCCATGGCAGCTAGGATCCCTCTGTAATAAACATGCCCACCCTGCCAATGCTAGACAGCTGATCTCTGGCCAGCATCTTTCTGCTCTATCACTGCTCTATTGCTATGTGGTAAATGATTTTCAGATTTGGTGATTGTTTACTTTTAATTTCACACATTTGAAT
>NDGM011243155.1:5019-18612 GCA_002564305.1 Octomys mimax
AATAAGTGCTTCCCTGGCAAGCGCAAGGGTCTGAGTTCAATCCCTGGTTCCGCCAAAAAAAATTAAAAATTGAAAAATAAAGTTATTCCGATTTTATAAAGATCAAAATGCTTAAGGTGACCACTTTTCATGATCTAAGTTAGAAATAGCTTTAGGCTTGCTGTTATTTAAAGTTTAGATGAAATTTCGGCTGTGAACATGGAGCCTATGGGCTTCATCTCTGTCGAGGTAAGCAGTCGCCAGTCTGGCGTCTTCTGTGATGACTCCTTTGTGAAAATTTTTATTTTCTTTTGAGATCAGCTTTGGCAAGTAATATTTTGCTAAGAGCCCATCAATTTAATTTCAGATTTTAATTTCAATGTTTTCATAATTATTTTAATTTTCTACACTTGTTTTTATGTATTCCTTCTATATTTTTACTCACTGTTTTCCTTGGCCATGTTCTGATAGAGTATGTCTATTCAATGAGTTTTTAATATTTTAAGTACATCCTTTATTCTATTTTTTATTTCATTTTCTTTTTACTTTTTATTGCTCATTTTACTCACTAATGCTTTTTTTAAGTTGCTTTTTGGATTCTATTTGGAGGCATGCTACATGCTTTAGTTTATCATGTTTCATTTTTTTTAGTAAAGATATCTAATAATGTAGATTTTTAGAACAGTAAGTTACATAGCATTCAGGTTCTTCCTTTGTAATTCTCTATAAAATAATTATTTCCCTTTGGCTTTGCAAATTGAAATACGGTTCAGGAATGTGGTTGTTTGTTTTTAATTTCTATATAACCTGATTTTAGTCACTGCTACATTACTTATTTCTATCTTAATTTTCTATTTGATAAAAGAACATGAGCCAGACAGGGTAATACACATCTGATATCCCAGGACTCTGAAAGCCTACAGCAGGAGGTTCGCAACTTCAAGATCCCAGACAACTTACTGAGACCCTGTCTCAACATGAAAACAGAAAGAAGGACGGAACAGTAACTTCATGTGAATGTCCTAACTTCAACTCTCAGTGCTAAAGAGAAGGAGATGGAAAAAGGAAGAGAGGACAGACAGACAGACACACACACAGGCAGCATAGTGAGACACTGTATCAAATGACAAATTTCCAATAATTTTTGTTGTATGTTTTTAGTTAACATGTATTGGCTACCTTTTAACTGTTGAGAGAGCAAATATAGGTTTAGGGTTATCATAGCTTCTTCCAATAGCATCAATTTTATCACTATGCGATGTTTCTTTGGTAGCTCTTTTTCACCTCTTTGATTCCCTTTCTTTCTCACTATTAATTTTGTTTGGCTATACATATAATATACCTAGAATGAATGGGTTTTAACTCAGTCTGATGATCCAAATATTTTGCCTACTTGATTTTTTATTAGCACATCTGTGCAGCATACAATGCTTACATTTCTGGTGGAAAGTTGGCGCATGGACACAACGCATCTCAACCCTTTTCATCCCATTTCTTTCCCTTCCCTTCCTCCTCTCTCTGCATTTCTTCTTGGCCCCTTTCCCATTTGAGAAAGAGCTATCTCCCTATTCCCTCTTATCTCTTTTTTATTTTTCTCTTTATTTAGATTTTGCATTTCTCATATAAAAGAAACCATACAATAGCTTATGTGTCTAATTTCTGTTCATTTATATATAATGCACTTAATTTTATTTTATAGTAAAAATACTTCCATTTTCTACTGTATTTTACTGTGCAGTATTTTTTTTTACTTTTGCTTGTTTGATTGTGCTGTTATCCAACGCAGTATGTGAGTGTATGCCTGCCTCTGTCTCTGTCTGTCTCTCTCTGTCTCTCTGTGTCTGAGTCTGTCTTCCTCCTACTCTGGAAGCTTTGTTATTTCGTCCCATCAATCATTCCCTTCTCTTCCCCCAAGCCTGCAGTTTCTGATCACCAAACCCTAAACATTTCCCACCAGAACACGCTGTCTGCCTAGCTCAGGTCCTATATTTATCCTCCACTTCAACTTGCCCCTCTTGTCCTCCTCAGTAGGTGATTTTAAACACCTGATCCCATCCTCCTCTCTCCAAGTAGGATCCTTCGAATACTCTCACATAGCTCCTTCCCTAACCTAACTCCTAGTTCTTATTGTCAGATTAGAGACCCCTGTTGCAGGTTTTTTTATAAGAAGTATTATTCCAGTAATACAATTCTACTGCAAGAATCTGCATAGAGCCTTCACAGGCCTCTTGCTAACCGGCTTTTACTAATCCAGTGTGTGTGAGCATGACTACCTCAGTGTGAATGTAACAACTGTCACTGCACAACGTTGCCTTCTCCTGCTCCCATTGGTTGTCTGGATCTTCCAGCAAATACTCACTATGCACAAACCTATTGATATACTGCTTTTTAAAAACTGTGATGAAAAAATGCTATGAATCCTACTTGCAACAGGTTTTGAATCTTTCTTCAGAACTTTGGTGCCTCAAAAAAATACTGCCTCTCCTTTAACTTTTCCTTCTTCTGACCTGTAGCTGCTATTTTTATCAGTTAGGTTAGATTTTTTGTATTAAATCCTCAAATCTCTTATCTTTCAGTGCTTCTTTATATTTTTGCTCTGTGCCTCAAAATATATCTTGCACTTGATCTTCCATCTCTACAGGGACAAGCCTCTTCCATATTTAATAAAATAGTTTCATTGGAAAATCATATATCTAGCTCACAAAATGTGGCCAGAACTTCAATTTCTTTAAGTTATTTATACAAAAACACGCTTACACAAAGAGATAGCTTGTCTTTCCCGAGAAGTTCAATTTTGTTGATCACCTCTTCAGTTTGTTTGGGATGGCCTGTTTCTCACTAGCTGCTTAACTCTCTTAGTTACGTTGTCATTTTCTTGGTTGTATGGTTGAGGGCCACATGGCATCCATGGAGGAGCCTAACAGCAGCCTTCTGGACAGATGGGCCCTGCTCCATGGGGACTGGAGTGCGGTCCCATCCCCCAGGCAACCGAAAGAAGCCCTCTTGTCTTCAGCACATCCTCATCCTTTCCTACACTCAGCCAATGAAGAGTCAACTCACCTATTTTGCTAATTCAATCCTTCCATTAAGAAAACGAACGAAAACCAAACATTCCCAACTCTCTTGAGAATCCATCAGCCGCACAGTGCAAGCACTCTCGTCATACACTGTTTTCTTGTGGGCAGTTTCTCTGGCATTCATTCCCTGAAGTTTTCCACATGGAGCAACCAATGTGGAAAGTTCTCTCCTACACAGAGTTTGGAAGAAGGAAAGCAGAAGCAAACTGCACACAGCCTACCGTATCACGCAGTCTCCTCTGCAGCAATATATATTTTTTTCACCTGCTATTATTATTGCGAATGATACCACTTTCTAATTATCCCATCACTTATGTTGGGGAAGCCCTTTGCACATCAACTTCGTCTCAGGTAGGGTCACTCAGAATGCAGTACATATCAACTAAACATGAATAATTGTTAACTTACCATGAAAATACAAGGAAAAGAGTAAAGTGAATTTTGGTCCCTTTCAAAACACATTGGCAGGGTTTTGTTTTGTGTTTGCCTGTGTCATCACTTCTTGGTTCAGACACAGACAGTGTCACGTGATCCTGTAGATTACCTACCCTACAGCTCCAGGCTAGCATTCATACGGGATTCACAAACAGTTTCTATATTGTTGCGCAGTTATCTGAAAGAAAATTCATAAACATTGATGAAGATATGACTGTTTCCAGTTTTTACAAAATTGCTATCTGGCACATTTACAGTTACGATGTCGCCAGAGTATCTTTATTCTGAGCTTTACTCTCCAAAGGAAAAGAAAAAAATGACAGTTTAAGCTAATATCAAGTTATTTTGAATAATTTTTGTGATTTTGTAGTTTATTACATTACTTCTATCCAATACTTTTTATTTTTAGCCAGCAAAATTCAGTGATTTCTTTCTTCAGAAGTGGTGTGATTGAATTTTAAATTTCCCTACAGAAGTGGCAGCTCCATGGAATACTTGAAAGGTCATTTTCAATTTCCATAGCAAAAAGTGTATTTTAAGAAAACATTTGCGTACTTTCTTACACAAAAAGTGTACTGCTATAAAGGGAATTAAGGACATCAGTTTTGACATCTCTCAATAATTTTAGATTTTTCTGAACTTACTTCACTATCTTGCATATGTTCTAATAGTTCAAGCTCAGTTGGAGACAGAATTTGAAGATCAGTGTGCTTTAAAAAAATAAAGAATGTCATTGAAATTATATAACTCATACACAAAATTTGAGTTGCTTCACCGGCAGGAATTAAAACATGAGCTTGTAGAAATCAATATTTGACTGAGTGAAATATTTGCAGGATATTGACCTAATTGGGGGAATCGTGTGTGTGTATAGCATCCAAAATTACTGACTCCTAGAAAGGTAAGATTCCTTATTATGTATAAAAGGAAGAATAGGTCTTTCTAATTTATCAAGAAATCCTATGCTCCTCCCCAGTTCTCACTGAGGACATATTCTCTATTTATTTTGATTAAAGAGTTCCACAAACACTAGGAAAGTTCCACATTTCCAAAAACTTCTAGTTAGTAAGATGTTTCATTTGCTGAGCTCACCCAAAAATGTTCAGGTTTAATGACAGAAAAGCTAATTTTATGCATCTGCTAATATAGATAGGTAGATAGATTAGCTAATATATATATATATATATATATATATATATTCGCTATATATTAGCTAATAAATATATATATATATATAAAAATATGAAACACCTGTTCCTATCTCCCAATTCCTTAAGCAAATAGATTTTGTAGGAAGACACAGCAGATTTAGTTTGTGGATTCCTATGAGGCACACATCAGAATCCTCTGAGGTAGCCATATCCCAGCTTCCAAAGGATGCATTTGGGGAGAGATTCCTGGCTGAGTCACAGGAGAAACACGGGTGAAGGGCGTAGGCTCTGTGGCACTTTGTCACCTTCCTTCTCTCCTCATGGGAATTAAAGCATCACTTCAGAAAACTGATATTAAAATGTCAATGCTAGTTACTCTCTTCCTTTACTCACTCTCTCTCTCTCTCTATCCTCTCTCCTCTCTTCTCTCTCTTTCTCTTCTCTTGTTATAAGACACCTGACATCTTCAATTCCAAAAGCAAAAAGAAAATGAAATCAATCTCTCCATGTGTAAGAAAGGAACAAGGTACTCCTGAAACTAAAAACGGTATGAACCTTCAAGGGAAAAACCTAGCAACATATATATTCCAATATATATTCCACTATAGATGTATGTGTTTGAACCCATTCTATGGATTTTTTTCTAAGTAAGTTTTGAAGTGAGGAAATAGATAGGTTCCCCTCCCTAGGTTTCTAGTATAGAACACTCTTAAAATGACCCTCCCATGGCTGGGGAGATAGCTCAGTGGTCTAAGCACCTATCTGGCAAGCCCAAGCATCTAGATTTAATTCCCAGTACCTCCTGCTATGCAGGCCATTACAACCGGGCTGAGTGGTGCATGCTTGTAATCCCAGCTCTGGGGAGGCTGAGACGGCAGGATCACTATGAATCTGAGCTGCATAGCTGGACCCTATACCAAATAAATGAATAAATATTTTTTTTTTTAAAAAGTGGTCCTCCTAGTAAAAAACTTACCATGATTCTACTTATTAAAGGACTGATCAAAGGACTGATTATCTTACTAAGTTCCTACTTAGGCAAGCACAGGGACTGGGCTTCGATCCCAGCACCACATGCCAACCCCAGGTGCACTGAGCTGGCCGCCGAGCCCAGGCGTGGCAGCACATGTTTGTGACGCCAGCACTGAGGAGGCTGCATACAGGACAGTTGCTGTGAGTCCGAGCTGCACCGTGAAACCCTGTACAAACTGCATTAAAAAAAAAAACTGTAAGTACCTTGTATGACAAATTGCAGTGCTATGTCTGGGGAACGATCCAAATGTCCATCAGCTTTCATAGGTAAATGGACTCAGCTAGAGGCCATACTCAAGCGGGATAAATCACACCCATGTGGAGAAACATCGTATCATCTCCCTAGTGTAAGAACCTGAAAGAGCAACTAGGATCTGAAAGGTGTAATGGATGCCGTGAAAGGGAAAGAAACTGCTTGAAAGGAAGAACAACTGGGATGAAAGAAAGCAGAAAAAAAGAAGGGGCAAAAAATACATGCACACACACACACACACACACACACACACACACACACACTAATTCCTATTGGAATTTATTTTTTAAAGCAATTTTGCATGCTTATGTCTAGTAATCTGAACAACTACTTTAAGACAACAATATGCATTATATAACCACTGTTGGATTCCTATCATCTTGTTTTCTGAAATTCCATCTTGTTTCTAATGTTTTCTTTAAAATATAAATGTACCTTGTATGTTTAAATTTTTAAAAATCAATACAGTAGAAAATCCACTTGTCATTAACCCCCCCTCGAAATTGTCCTTGTGGCTCACTTATCCATCCCATCGTTCTTGCCACTGTCTAAAGCAGCTCTGGAGGCCCTCTGCATCAGTGTCTTTGCTAATTGTGATAAAAAAAAAATATAGTGAGTGCTGCTGTTAGTGCCTTACAACCAAAAGACAGGCTGCTAAATACTTTACCCTGTGTCCTGACCACCTCACCCACTGGGTCTGGTGCCATGGCACTTCTGGCTCCTCCCGAAAGTCAAAATGACCATGAAAGGTAAACATTTTGAATCCATTCCTGACATCGAGGCGGCCAGTGCAGCATGCATGTAAAGCAGCATCTTTTAAAATAACTGTTTATACTTTGCTTAAAAACATTTTGTCAAATGGTTCTTCTCTAACTCCAAAAATCTAATAGCATAAAGTGAGCTGATAAAATATTCACACAAATGTAAACACCAGCATGCATAGAAATCCTTGTCCTTTGTTCTAAACCTTAGAGGTTTACACATTCCATGGATGTTGGGTTTGGGGTTGTTTTGCAGAGAAGACAGATGTCTTTTGACTAATTTATTATATTAAAAGCAGCAGGTATTGGTATTGCCCTAACGCTACGTCATGCCAACGGTGCATAACAGTAGCAACCGGAAGTGCCTCCTTCCTTTAGCCCGAATTTCTGACAAGCATGTAGACTTCAGTAGGCCTAGGAGAGGGGGAATCCAAATGAAATAAAACGCATACCACTGTCAATGCACTATTTTATATTTTATTGTAAAGCTGATTTATGTCCAGCATTCTGACAGGCTTCAGAAAGATGGTCCTGCAGGCCCAATAACTTGTCTGCCAGATGCAATGGTCCTGCCAGAGACTGATGACTGCTGAAGGTGGGTAGCCTGCCTCGTGTGGGTGCTCTCTCCTGGGCATCTGGGGGGGGGGGTCTGGCATGTATCTGTGTTTACTGGAAGAGCTTTTGGGAGGCAGTTGCTACTTTTCTAAAAATGTAGATAAATTAAATAACCTATATATTAGATCATCATCTACCTCCTTCAACCTCACGCATACAGAATAGTAATACACTGTGTGAAATTTGCAGGTAAGATTAACTACCACACAGTGTCTGTGTGTCAGGAGGGCTGGGATGCCTGCAGGACTTGCCTTTCTCTTTGTAAAAAAACACACAGGAAAGTAGTGAAACAGTCCAAGCAGATGCCTCGCTAGCTGAGTCTGTGCATTCAGACCCTGATCAGAAGTCTTGTTTAGCTCCCAATAACATAGCTATTCAATTTCAATTCAGCAATTAGAAAAATTATGAAAATCTATGATTTACCTTTTTTAAATGCTTGATGTACTTGAAACATAGATAGTGACAAAAGCTAAACACACACTTGACAAATAGAAAGAAAAAATAAACCAGCAATCTTTGTCTTATGGTGTACCTTGTCTTTTATGGTATTCATAAAGACTTCTTTCTGCCAAGTGTGGTGGTGCACGCCTGTAATCCCAGCACAAGGGGGGCTAAGACAGGAGGATTGACAGAAGTTCAAAGCCAGCCTGAACTACATAGTGAGACCCTGTTATGAAAGACTTCTTACTGAGAATACTTTAGATTTTTAAATTAAATTTGTCCATAGCTAACACATGAAAAAATAAACATTATACCTACTAATGGGGGTACTTTGATATTTTGATACATGTAGACATTGTACAACATTCCAACCAGGGTAAACACATTTATTACCTCAAATGTTTCTCAGCTTTACAGAAATATTTAAAATCTCTTCTTTTCATATTTTAAAATATCCCACAAATTTTCATTACCTACGTCTCATTACAGTACGAAGCATGCCAGGTCTTAGTACTCCTACCTCGCAGTAACTCGCTCCCCACTGCACAGCCTCTGTGCCTCCCTCTCCGGAACTCTCTCCAGCCTCTCATGAACATCATCCTGCTCACAATTTCTTTGTTCTAGCAGTACATTTTTGCAGTAGATGGTGAAGATACTCATCACAGGAAGTTGGTACACATATACGGCAGTTCTTTTTTATCCTCTTCTCCTTCCCTCCCTTACCCCTCGCTCCATCTCTCTGTCCCCTCTCCATTTGCAAAAGATCTATCACCCTGTTTATAATTATCTTTTATTTTGCTCTTTAATTTGTTTATATTTTGGGTTTATCATATAAGAGAAATCATGGAATATTGAAGTTTGTGTGTCAGACTTATTTCACTGAACATGAAAGTCTCCAGTTGCATCCATTTTTCACAAATGGCTCTAGCTTATCCTCCTTTAGGGCAGAGTAGTACTCCACTGAACACAAATTCTACATTTCACATTCCTTTTTTTTTTTCTTTTTTAGATTTCACAAAATTAGTGCAAACATATGTAACTGGCTTATTTCATGGAACATAATGATTTCCATATATATGTAGAAATATATATCTGGAAAAAAAAATATATATATATATCCTTTTCACATCCTTCCTTTCCAGAGTGTTGCATTTGTTACAATCATTGAATTTTCATTGACACACCATGTGCATGCAAAGTGTTGTATAATACATGGCTATCGGCAAAGGTCTGATATGTGCCTGTCATTACACTATCAAACAGAGTATTTCCACCTACCTCAAAATGTTCAGCCCTCCACCTATTTATCCCTCCCCAGCCTCTCCTCACATGGCAAATGCTAATCTTTTTCTCTGTCTCCCTAGTTTTTCCTTTTCCAGAATGCCTGATACTTGGAATTACTATGCGCCCTTTTCATATTCGTCTCTGTTAGTCATACTCATTTAAGTTCCATGTCCCTTCAGAGCCTGGCGATGCATTTCCTTTTAGTAGGAGATGATATTCTGTTGTCTAGGTTTCCAGAGTTTACTACTGGTAATTCATTTAATTACTAAAGCAAATCATGATTACTTTCAAGTTTTAGCAATTATGAATGAAGCTGCTTTAAATAATCCATGTGTAGGTTTTTGTGTGAACATTAATTTTCACTCTTTTGGGTAAATACCAAGGATCCTGTTTGCCAGATAATATGTTCCTTAGTTTGTTTTGTGCTACTGTAACAGAATATTTGAAAGGGGCAATGTACAAAGAACAGAGATTTATGTTATGTCATTCTGGAGGTGCAGAAGTTCATGTTGACCACCCCACAAGTGGCAAAAACTTCTTGCTGCACGACATAAGATGTACAAACCAAATGACACAATGTGCACAGAAAATGAGAGGGAGGTAAAGACCAAACTTACTCTTGCCATACTATCCTATCATCCCACAATAACAGCATTCATCTATTCACGAGGGAAGAGTCCCTCTGACCTCATGAACTCTAATAATCACCTCTTGTAAGTCCTACCTCTAAACACTGTTACATGGGAGATAAGTTTCCAGCACATTAATTTGGGGAATACATTCAAAGCATGGCAGTATGACTAGAGTTTTCTTAGTTCTAAAAGAAATCACTAACTTGTCTTAAAAATGACTGTACCATTCCTCACAAGCACTGAAGGAGATTTCCCATTGTGCCACACCTTTGTCACCACTTCCTGTTGTCAATGTTCTTGATTTTCATCCAGTGGAAGTCTTCAGTGTATAGTGGCAGGTCGTTCTTTTAATTTTCAACTCCTGGGTGTCTATGAGATGGGACATCTGTTCATATGTTTGTTTACATCTGTATATCCTCTTCAGTAGGGCATTGCTAGGTCTTGGATAAAGTTTTAATTGGATTGTTTGGCTTCTTATTGTTGAGTTTTAAAAGTTCTTTACATAGTTTGAAAAATACTTCCTTACTGAATGCATCCTCTGAAACTGTTTCCTCCCACTCTTTAGCTTCTCTTTATATTTTCTATTTTAAAGTTCAGAGAAGATCTTTTAGTGCTTGTATTTCTCAATGTCACAAAATGTAAGTTTAACCCCCAAAAAATCTAGGTGTAAATTTGCATGAAATAAAAAGAACACTGGATTATAAGTGAGAAGGGGCATTCAGCAGCTATGTGACCTTAGAGAAATTCTTTAACCTTGCTCACCCTCAATTTCTCTAGACTGCAAGGAAATATTTGCTAGGCTCCTAATAACTTTGTCCTAATGATTAAATATGGTGTGAATAAATATACTCCATCAATGTAAACATTGAGAAATTATTACTTCATCAATAAACCTCTTTCACAAATTTCAAATCAGACAGACAATCTTTATGGAAACTGAAGCAGAGCAATGAAAGCACCTCTGTCTGTGCCACAAGTTAGCTGCTGCTGTACTGTTAGGTTTTCTCCAAGTTATCTTTGAATTTCTAGGGCCAAGCACAGAGTTTGCACCAGGAAATGCCTCGTCTATGCACTTCCAGCGGAACTGAAGGTCACTTCATAGTAAATCAGCTTCAGTTCTCACAGGACAGTAACAGGAAGGAAGCAGTTTCCAAACTAACTTTTCTGTAGTTCCTAGAAAATAGTCACAAGAGGGCAAATGCACTTACTGTGTTATTCAAAGCATCAATTATATACTTCAAAATATAATTATCACTTGTGTCTATAATAGACAGCTACATTTCCTTGTTATGTATCTATCAGATTTTCATTTTAATAATGATGACTCATAATGAAATTATGCATTCATCCTTCCATTCATTAAACCATTTCACTTGCCGGCTGTGTGTGTAAACTGCAAACTCTGTGCATATGTGAGCACATATCTTTCGCCCAGACTCCAGCTCTCAACCTAGTATTTGTTAGCATATACGAATTCCTTCCAGAACACGTTTGCTTATGTGCATTCCGAGAGCAGATGCTGTTGAAATGTTATCAAGTTACAGATGCACAGAGCCTTCTTGCTGAACGTGTTTGGTAATATAGCTCTGAATTATCACTTCAGTTCCTGCCTTCTGCTAGCCCAAACTTCATTCTCTAGAGAGCTATACAAAAAAGCAATGGTAAGACTTGACTAAATTCAATCCTCAGATCAGCTGTTACGAAAATGGCAGAACAAGCCTTTAACCAATCCAGCATAGGTTTCTTTCTTGTAGAAGAAAGTGAGGGCTCTGAAGACACTTTATTATCTGAAACTTCATTATAGGGGCAGAAGTAAAAGAACAGTTATTGGGTTGTGATTCAGAAAGCAAAACAAGATTCTAGAAGGAAATTATTTTACATGGCTTAACAAGAGAAAGTCTCCTATCCACCTCTCAATTTTCTGTTTATGCCTCTTTTTCCTTCCTAATTTTTTTCTCGTCTCAATTTATAAACTGGCTCCTTTCCTCTTCTGTAATCATTCATCTCTCCTCTCGCTGAGTAATAACTAACACTCATTTTAGCATTTTTCTTTATAAAGAGCTACACTTCTGCTTTATTGTGTAACCTCCTTTGTAACACTGCCTTCTTAAAACAGACGTTCCTGCCATTGCCTTTTAACCTGGGAAGCTCAAGAGCACTAACAGAACCAAATGTCAAAGTCAGCCTCTCCATTTCCAAAGCTTGTGCCCTCTTTCAGTACCATGCTCTTTGGGGAGTCTTCCCTCTTTTCTTCTCAATTCTCTCTTCTCTTTTCTTTTCTTTCCTTATTTCTTGTACCTCCTTCCTTGTGTCATGGTTTGTATCTAGACATCCTTCTAATATATCATAAGCTCAAAGAGGGATCCTTTGGAAGACAATTGGATTACAGATGGCTTGCTGTTAGGAGGCAGGGTCTGCTCAGAGGAGGCGAGCCACGTGGGGTGTGTCCTGGACAGGTTCATCTGTCTTACACATATCTCCTTCCCTTTTCTCTCTGCCTCCTTGCTGCTGCCACGTCTTGAGTCTTGAGCAATCTTCTTGTGCCATGCCTCTGAGCCAACCTGTCCTGCCTTGGAGCCAGCCAACCATGCAGGGATGAAGACTACTAAAATATGGGTTCCCAACACATCTTCCCTCCAATACAGTGGGTGCACTGCGTCCCAGCCATGAGAAAGTGACTGACAGGACTTAACCTCTACAAGCCACCCTCAGCATTACCAAACTCCCTGAAGGCTTCTTTTTGGCAGGAAATTCCTTCATTATCATTTTCTCTGTTTCTTCAGGAACAGAGCTCTCCTAAAGCATCACAGAGTCATTCCTTTTACAGTCCTACCTTCTCACCCCATGCAGGAACCAATCTTATCTATTCATCACTTGCATTGTTGGCAGCTATTTCCTGAATTAACCCCAGGTAGCCCTGGGAAGAGATTTCCAATGCAGATGATTTCTGATTCCTTCTTTCTCCATCTCTCTCACTTCTGTCTGTAAATCATATGTATAGTGTTAATACTGATGCATATTTAACTCTCATATAAACTTTCTTATATTTAAAGAATTGAGATACACAAGTTATAATATTACTCATATCATTTTTAAAGAATATACTGTGACGGATTGACAACCGGTGGTCAACTTGTAGCACCAGCAGAACCTAACCAATGTGATGCTGGGTTTGGGAGGCCCATCTGAGGATTGTTGCCAACAAAATAAAAAGAATGAGAGAAGAAGAAGAGGTGAAGCTGTTGGAAGCTGTAGGGAACTGCTGGTTTTCCTGGACGAGCTTGTTGTGCTGGCTTTCCTGATCAACTTGGCTATTCTCATCATCTGAGGAGCGCAGAACCTCATTGTCACTGAGGAAAACTGTGGTACCTTGGGGTGGGGAGCTCTTGTTCTGATTTTTTTTTTTTTTTGTGGTACCAGGAATTGAACTCAGGACCCTGTACTTGCCAGGCAAGCACTTATTCTACTGAGCTATCTCCCAGGTCCTAGTTCTGACTTTGAGCGTTGCTTCCTGGCTCCCAGTACAGATCCCTCAGCCTGATAACACAGAGCCTTCCTACTGCTAGCACCAACTTTCTAGCTTCTACCACTGACCTTTGGGCCCTTTCAGTGCAGATTGGTGAGACAGGCCTACATGAGACATTGCAGTGGGCTCCAGGCCTCCTATCCTTTTGTGGGCGGTGTTGTTATGAGCTCTATGTTTTCAGTTGGACTCATGCAGGAAATTACCATGGGATCCAGGTCCACAGCCAGATCCTTTGGTCTGTAGTGCACTGACAGATTTCCTGAGCTCTTTTTCTTTCTGACCATTTAGGTGACTATTATAAAATAATTCTATAAATTGTGTGTTCCCTATTATTCCCTTTGCAAAACTCCAGACTACAGCAAATATCACATTTGACCACGAAAACAGGATTTAAAAAAAAAAAAAAA
>NDGM011243158.1:2009-12803 GCA_002564305.1 Octomys mimax
AGAGAGAGAGAGAGAGAGAGAGAGAGAGAGAGAGAGAGAGAGAGAAAAGAGAAAGGAAAGAGAGAGAGGAGAGAGAGAAAGAAAAGAGAAAGGAGAGAGAGAGGAGAGAGAGAGAGGAGAAAGAGAGAGGGCTCAGTGGATTAAGCACTTGCTTTGGCAAGTACAAAGTCCCAGTTCCATTCCCGGCATGCCTCACTGTCCCCACCCTAGGCACACTGAGCCAGCCACAGATTCTGGGCATGGTGGCGCCTTCCTGTAATCCCGGTGCTGGGAAAGCTGAAAACAGGAGGATCACTACAAGTCTGAGCTACATGGTGAGACCCTGTACCAAATACACAAATGAAAAAGCAAAAAAGCAAAAAGAGGAAGGAAGGAAGGAAAGAAATAAAGAAAGAAAACTGGACATGCAGTCATTGTCCTCCGAAGTGTCTTCCCCAGAGAGCTACAGACAGCAAAGCACAGCGACCCACGCAGACCTCTTGTCTCAGCGGCACCATTCGTAATAACTACACCGCGGATGTGGGCCCGTCTGCCCATCAGCAGATGCACAAAGAAAGCAAGTGTGGTATTTATACACAACCTAGCCATAGAGAATGGGAGGCTCTGTTGAGCCATCCATCCAGGAAAATGGATGAGCCCTGACTCCGTGGTGTAAAATGAAAGAAGTCGGACACGCAAGCTTAGTTCTGCTTTTCTCTTACATAAGAAACCCAAAGTACAAATGAATCAAAGAGCAAAATAAAAGAGAATAGGAAACAGGGAGCCAGATCTCTGGTCAGAGGGAAGCATACTAAGCGACAGAGGAAGGAGGGAGAGGAGGGCCACGAACAGAAATAAGGTGCGGCGTGTGCATGCACCATGCGCCCACGACGCCTGTATGCAACCGCGTGCTGATGAATTTTAAAAATGCCAACTACGAGTGGGCAATGCCTGCAGCACTGACAAAACATTTTCCCAACTATGCAGTCATGATTTTTAAAAATCTTTATTATGAACACAACATATCACCTATTTCTTTCCACTTGAGGACAACTTTATTCACACAGTCTCTCTCTTTCCCTTTCTCTCTCTCTCTCTCTCTCTCTCTCTCTCTCTCTCTCTCTCTCCATAGAAATTTGTTTCAAAAGTTCTTCTGTACTTGCACAATGAGATTAGACATTTTTCTATGTTGTGGTCAGTGTAGACTCTCTTTTCAAGAAGAGGAGCCGCTCTTGTGATACCCAAATTTAGGAACAGGGAATAGATCATTGTCTTATACAGCGGGCGACAGTACTTAGTTTTCCCTCAGCCCACTGAAGACTGTCGCCTTCAAAATATTTCTCTTCATTGCTGCCCTCCGACTCTTACCTTTATGTTTTCAGTGCAGTATAGGTCTCTCCTTCACATTCATTTTGTCCTTGAGAGCTTCTAGCCTTGCATCCATTTCTTTGTCTTTCGAGGGTCTTGGAGCACCTCTCCGATCTGCTCTTCCTTTCCAAGAGGTCCTTGGTTTCTGTAGTTTGTTGTGGTGGCCAGCTTTAAATTCACACATGCAATGGCATTTCATAAACCTGCATCAATTGTGAGGCGTTGGAAGAGCAGTGAGATCTGTAGACGACTTGTACTGTGATGAACAACGAATAGCTTGATAACCTGTCAGAGGTGAGATAGGGGAAGCTGGGAAAGGTGGCTGAGCCTCTCCAACTAGGTTTGTGGTTGCTTTGTGTCGCACTTATTTACAGTGGAAAATTTCCTTTTTCTCAGGAGTGTCCTCTAGTTCCCATCTTGCTTCAGTGTAGGCCTGTCTATGGCACACAACACAAAATATTTACACATTCAAAGAGTGAGAAAGTCTCTTCACTAAATAATTCCAAGCTCTTTACTATTAATATTATAATAGGGTCCAGTAATAATAATAAACAATGTTCCTTTAAATACATGCGCCTCTCTGTTTTATAATTCATGAGAAAAAATTCTCATCAAAGCATTAAATAACTGTTGATAAGATAATTTTTTTCAAAAAAAAATTTTGCAAGCACAGGGACTAGGGCAAGTGCAAGGACCAGGGTGTGATCCCTGGCACCACAGTCCATGCTGGCCCTGTCCCCCCATCCCCCATGTGCTGAGCCAGGAACTGAGTCCAAGCATGGTGGTACACGCCTGTAATTCCAGCACTGGGAGGCTTGAAAACAGGAGAACAGGTATAAGTGTTAGCTGCGTAGTGAGACCCTGTACCAAATACATTTAAAAAATTAAAGTATATAAAATAATAAAAAAAAACATTAGAAATGATACAAAATTTCATTAAACAAAGTAATAGGAATTCAACCGTGGTTGCTGTATTGCATGATGTTATCTTCAAATTAGTTGTTTAGGTTACCAGATATAAACCTGCAAAATTGAGTAAAAAAAATAAAAATAGCAACAACAGTAAAGTTATAGGAAATTAAAAAGAAAAAAAATTAAGCATTAGCTGCTCCTTTCAAAAGACCAGCAGAAATCTGCAGTACAATTATCCAAACTATGCTGCATATATACATAAATGTACCCTTTCCCCTTCGTTCTTTTGTCCTTTTCCTCATCCCAGTTTTTTTCCCCATTAAACATTCTTTCCCTTTTCCCAGTATCTGTTGCACCTGTCAGATTTGATTTATTCTTCCAGGTTCTTACACTAGGGAGACAATATGATACTTGCACATGAGGGTCTGATTTGTTTCATTTAAGAGTGCAGCCTCTAGTTGCATCCATTTATGTTCAAAGGCTTCAAATTTATCTTTTTTAATAGCTGAGTAATACTCAACTGTGTAAAAATACTACAATTTTCAATCCCTGGTACCACTAAAAAAATATTTTTTATAATTTCTCAATTGATGGACATTTGGGTTGTTTCCAAGATTTATCTCTGACAAATTGTGCTACTCTAAACATGGGTGCACATGTATCGCTGAGGTATGATGATTTCAGTTCTTTTGGAGAAGTAACTAGGAGGAATAATGGGCTTGAACAGAACCTACAACCCTAGCTTTTTTGAGGAATCTCCAGATAGAATGATATTTAAGGGTGGAAAACGAAAGTTATTTCATCTGAGGACTTACCTGCAACGTGACCCTTTAATCCCCCTTAGACTGTATTTCAATCTGATCATTTCAGTAGGACCTTGGCAAAGTTTTTGGTCTTTCCTAGAGGGAGATTATTCTAAAAGGCCTAGAGTCTTAGCTTCACCTTGTGCTTATGTGCACTTTGCCTTAGTTTTTTTTTAAACTTCATTTTCCCATCCACAGAACAATGGGAGTAATAACAAGGGAAGAAGGGAAGTAAATGGGACATTCGACCCAAAGCGTTCTTTATAGGAGAGTGTGAGACAGTTCCTGTAAAGCTCTTTGTTATGGTTGTGTCTAGTTGTCCCCCCAAAGCCTCATGCAGTCATGGGGTGGGCTTCTGGAGTTTGTAATTAATTCATGATCCGCCGTGATTATGGGTGTGAGTGCTACACCTGCCCTGGGGCAGGTAATTTGCATTACGATGTAAAGAAGGAACAGAGGCTAGCTGCTTGAGCTGCTGCTACTCCTCCATTTTGCTCTTGCTCTTTGTTGCCACCATGAGAGGTTGCTCTCTGCCCTGTGCCGTTCTGCCTTGGAGCCAGCTGAGTAGGGACTGAAACCTCCACTAACTGTGAACTAAATAAACCTTTCCTTCCTTCATTTTCGGTGTAGGGCGTTTGTCCCAGCAAGGAGAGAAGAGTAACTGAGACACTCTCAGTACAGTATCAAAACATGAACACAGCATTTGTTGCTTTGCTTCTTTTTCAAATGACTTGGGTCAGTGGTTTTTACACAACCTTAGATTATTCATTTTTCTACTGTCTGAACTGTAATCAACCTGCATCAATTTTTCTTGGAAAGCTCTATACTGGGATACTTTCCTTCAGAAACATAATTATATATTTTATATAGGGGGGTTGTGAATTTAATTCATGATACTTATTTTGATGTGCTCCCTGGTGTTTACCTATTTCTGGCTCACCACTAGTCTGTTAGCACATGTGCATGGTATGTGCATGTAAAGGGCATGTAATTTTGAGGGGGAAGAAGAAGCAAATCTACTCTATTTTCTTTTTGCATGTACCTTGTGCTTGTATGCATTTCATGGAAATCTGTATTTACGTATGCAGTATTAGAAGCTCTATCCAAAGTGTCCTGTGAATATT
This sequence comes from Octomys mimax, assembly GCA_002564305.1. Classification (NCBI taxonomy): domain Eukaryota; kingdom Metazoa; phylum Chordata; class Mammalia; order Rodentia; family Octodontidae; genus Octomys; species Octomys mimax. Next base: position 6,196 of record NDGM011243158.1, read on the forward strand.
AGTGTAGACAGCAACCTGACAATAGCCATCCCGTCACTTAAATGGTTCCCTAGCTGGTAGGATTAGACAAGTGGCCACCGGGCAATTGGAAACCCTTTGGGGGTGGGACCAGAGTGGCGAAGTCCAGCTGAAGAGGAAGATGCTTTGAGAACATTCTCTTCTGTGAAAAATCACTCAAGCAGAAAATTGGTGAACAATGTAGTTCAGACTGAATGGCATCATTGCCAATACTAAGTGAGCAGGAGAAGGTGGGGCACAGTGACACACACACTTGCAATTCCAGCCCTTGGGAGGCAGAGGCAGGAGGATCTCTGTGAGTTCGAGGCCAGCCTGGTCTACATAGTGAAAGCCTGTGTCTAGAAAGGAGAGGGCTGGCCTAATAGCTCAGCAGACTAAATCACCTGCTTAGGCAGAGTGCAGCAGCCAGGATTCCATCCCCCTGTGGGGCATGCTGGGACAGTGATTGAGACTGGGTGTGGTGGCAAGAGCCTGTAATCCCAGCACTTGGGAACCTGAAAACAGGAGAATCACTGTAAGTCTAATTTATGTAGTGAGACCCTGGAGACCCTGCCCTGAATACAGGAGAAAAAAGAGAAGGAGAGAGAGAAAGAGAGAGATTGCGTTAAAGGAGAATCTAAGACACAATAAATTTCCAGAAGACCAATGGCAATTTAAGCTCTAGGAAGACCAACTTGAAATTGTAGGAAGACCAGCAAGACACACAGAGAATTAAAAATGAGGTAGGAATGTGGCCCTCAGGCTCCCCGGAGCACATGAGGCTTAGTGACCAAAAGAATGTGCCAGAATGTCCCTTAGTAAAGGTCCCCTGAGAAAGGATCATTAAAACTCAGGCCAGATTCTTCCTGACAAAAGTTCCCTTGCAGTCCATTCTAGAAAGTCTCTCTGGGACACCACTGGATTATAAACACCAGTAAAAAGCAAAGTGGGGGCCAGCCAGATAGCTCAGTGGATTGCAGTTCGATCCCCAGCAAGGCGAGCTGGCCCGGTCCCCAGGGGCAAGCTGAGACAGCAACTGAGACTGGGCGTGGTGATGCGTGCCTGTAATCCCAGCACTTGGGAGGCTGAGAGCAGGAGGATCACTACAAGTCCCACCTGTGTAGTAAGACCCTGTGGACCCTGAACTAAATACATATTAAATAAATAAATAAATAAAAGTGACCAAGGTCAAGCCAAAGGCCCTCCACGTAAGCTTTATGGGCCCCAGCATGGAATTTTATATTTTAATGGTCAATATTTCCTTGGGAAAACTAGGCTCCCAAGGGGTGTAGGCTTCGGGTACCACAAATCCTGCCTCCACAGCCTCATGTAAATATAGAAACATCTCCAAAGCAGTTGAGGCACCTCCTGGCCGCGGGGCCTTCCCCTTGGTTTCTGTTCCCAGTGTCTACATTTTCTTGCCCTGTACCAAATACGAATTCGCCCCGCACATGGCTCCCGGACCCCATGGCTAAGCCTCAAGGCGTGCATGTAGCTGTGGCCCACACTGTCCAACCCAAGTCCCCACAGGCAAGTGACAGACTCCTGTCCCCTGGCCAGGACTTCACCTTCAGCTGGCGTCAGCTGTCACCGAGGCGATGCAGCCAGGACCACCTGGGCTGATGGGGACGGTGGTCGCCTCAGGGGCTCAGCGCTGCTCCGAGCGCAGCGGAGGCCAGCACCGAGGAGCCGCGAAAGCCAGGTCCACTGCGTGAAAGAAAGGCGTTGGCGCAGCGTTCTCCATCTACCCGGCCTAACCTCATAGCTGAGCAGGGTGCCCAGCACGACGCTGACCTTCCTCGTCTGAGTCAGATGGGCTGGGAAGCCTTGATTTCTGCTCTTGCTGTTTTTCCACATTTTCAACTCTCTCAGCAAGTAGCTTTCAAGTGACATTTTTAAAAAGAAATCACAGAATCTCTCATCAGTTTGTTCTGGTGTTTACCACCCTCATCATCAAGAAGCTCTGGGGACTGCCCGGGCGAAGGGAAAGAAAACCCGGCCCGTCTTATCTGTCTAAATATAGCACATCTCGGTGTTTGTTTTTCCCTCATCTGAAACCTTTGCACTGTTACTTTTCAGGGGCATAGAGAAGAAGAAATGGTATTTTTTCTGGAGAACAGAAGCAAAAAAAGTGGCTGGAGCATGCGATTCAGTTGATATTCTGGGTAGGTGGAGAGCTCTGTAAGGTGTAGAGGATGCCCAGCTCAGCAACGAGGCTTAAGTATGCTAGATGGGAATTCAGGAAAAACATTAAAGTTGGCCTTTATTCACTTCCTGCTTTGTACACCCAATTTACAGCCTCATGGAGGCTGCAATCTCTTCAGACCCCTCCTTTTTTTGGTATTTTTTTAGGGAAGGGTCCACAGGGTGTTCAGGGTCTCACTACTAGGTTGGACTCATAGTGATCCACCTGTCCACAGCCTCCTAAGAGCTGGGATTACAGGCGTGTGCCACCACACCCAGTCTCAAATGCCCTCTCAGTGCACCCCAGGGGCGGGGCTGTCACAGCAGACTCAGGGATCAAACACCGACCCCTGAGCCTGCTTGCAGGGGCTTTAATCCACTGAGCTCTTTGGTTGGCTCCTTTTGAGACACTTTAAAACCAGTTATTAGGTGAGTGAACGCAAGCAGAGTGGGTCAAGTCTGTTCCTCAGAGAGGGACACCATCACGCTAAGCTCATCCGTCACATCCATGCTAGAGCTAAGTATTTCTTTGATCCAGGTGATTTTGTACATAATACATTCCCACATTACATTTTTTAAAAAAAGAGTACAAATTAGAATCAAAAGAGAAAAAAATACAACAGATACGGAATTTCACTTACCAAAAGTGATAGGAATTTCACAGTATTTGTGGTAATACATAGTGTTGTCTTCCAATCAGTTATTCATGTTACCAGATATAGGAAAGTAAAATTAGAAGAAGAAAGAAATGTATAAGAAATTAAGAAGAGAAAAAGCACCAACATTGCATGGTTAGATTCTTGCTTTTCATTAAGCGCCGTGAGTGTTGTTGAAAAGATTCCAGGAAGCTTCACGAGTGGACAACACAGCTGCTGACTAAGTGAACTGGAAAGTGTTCTGAGGAATAACGACTACTTTCCAGAGGAGCTCACAGTAGGTAAAGAAGAGGAGGCACGGCATATGAGTTAGTAGACCCAGGTATGGTTGTTCTGTTTCTACAGGGAAAACTATGTAAGGATGGCAGTTTTCCTCAGGTATAGATATTTCTGGGAGAAACACTTTAAAAAAAAAAAAAGTTTCATTAGCATGGGATACTTGTTCAAGATTAATTTCTTCAACACTATAGCCCTAGGTGACGTAAATTACAGCTGAAAAAGCAAATAATTTAAGTATTGGGTATCGTAAATGAACAGAACAAGCAGAAAATTTTTAGACCACCATTTCCTCCTAGCAGTGGCTTCCAGACCCAAGTAGTTATCTCCCAGCCTGCCTGGCTCCTCTCACTGGTTCTGCAGAGAGCCCACAGCCTCCGCCTGTAAGTACCTCCAGGACTGCGCACCGCAGTTGTGTCTAGAGCCTGCTACCTGTTCCATGATTTCTTGCATTTCAGCCTATCTTCCCTATTTTCCTTTGGTTTACTTACAGTTTTTAAAGTCCCTAAATCCTTCTCTTCTTGTTCCATCTCTGCCCCCACCTGTGTCAGCATTGGCTAAGTCTAGGGATGTCACCTGCGACCCTTCCTGGACCTCTGTCCTGCTGCACTTCCTTATATAACAGCCATCAGTGCTGTTCCGGATCCAACGCAGCCCAGTGAGCACAAATAATAAATTACTGAAGTCCGTCCTAGCAGCCTTGCTAACTTGAGGCCAACTCCAAAATTCAAAACTGTTTCCAGAAGCAATGTTTGCTCACTAAGAAAATCTGGGTCAGTAAAGGGCTTTAGTTAAGCTGCTTGTCTTTCCTATGTCTTAGTTCTTTTTTCCCAGAAGTATTAGCCTGGTTTTTGTAAAATAACTTGATATTTTCATAAGGTAGCATCTACCAAATATTAAAATGTGTACAGTACCCAAAGCTTGAGTGCGGTTGATTTTACGAGGCTGGGAAGAATTATCCGAAAGTGCTAGTTGTTACCAGTCGTCGCACTTACACACTTCAACTTCACAAACGCACAGTCCCACAAGTGTTACCGTGGTCTCTATTAGTCGTCTTTTTACTTGAGTTATTTTTTTTTGAGTTTTGGATAATAAAATTTTAGTTTTTACTTGCTGCTGTTGTGTCAGACGTGCATTACCTTCACTCAGAGGACAGGAAGTGTGTTCCATGGAAATGGAACAACTAGAGTCTCAAGGAGTATACAGAGCTTTTTACATTTGAGTCAGTGTTTAAACATTGTTTAATTAGTAGCTAACAATAGCTTCTGTTGTTTGGATAACCACCCCATGATAAATAGTTCCTATCTTTCATCCAATAAATACTTATTTGTGAACCTTCTTCCTTGAGGACCTGAGTTCCATGAGTTATACTTCTTCACTTGATCCTCACAGCATCTTGGGAAGCACCTGTCATAATCTTCACTTATATGATGAGGGACTCAAGTCTGCACATGTCAGAGTAACTCCTTGCTAATGCTAGAGAGCGGTCTCGGGAAAGCTGGACGTGAATCCTGAATCTTCCGCATCTGACTTCCACCTCTGTCCACACCACTGTCTTCGTTTTCCTTTTGGAGGAAAAACATGTGAACTCTGCTGGCCTCCAAGTGTAGATTCTTCCAAAAAACATCAGGAAAGGTTTGCTGAAAGCACTGTTGCATAAAATGCTGAAAGTTAGTGCACAAAGCACCTTGTAGATATAATCATTTCTTTTCTTTCTGTATTTAGTACAGGGTCTGCAGGGTCTCACTACACAGGTCGGACTCATAGTGATCCTCCTGTTTCCAGCCTCCCAAGTGCTGGGATTATAGGCACACGCCAGCACGCCCAGTCTCAATCACTGTCTCAGCCTGCCCTGAGGGCGGAGCCGGCGAGGCATGCAAGGGATCCAACCCCAGTCCCTGCACCTGCCTAAGCAGTTCAGTCTGCTGAGCTATGATATAATCTTTTCTATGTACCATAATGAAAGGCGCTAAGGAATTGGTGGATTCAACACACAATATTAAATCTATCTTGGGGTCACACAGTGGTCCTGTCTCTACTCCACTCTCTCCACCACTCTGGGCATTATTTGTTGACAGACAAATCCCACTTTGAGTTCTTTCGATCAGAAGAGATCCAGAGCAGGATCTTCTACAAAAGCAGCTCTGTGTGCATGCCAGCTGGAGAGTGGCATGGAAGCTTGGCCCCAGTCCCTAAGCCAACTGCTTGTAGAAATATGGGCATGTTATGGTTTGTGTCTAGTTGTCACCCCAAAGCCTCATGCAGTCACTGGGCAGGGATTTATAGAGTTTGAGATTAACTCATGATCCACTGGGATTATGTGTTTTAGTGCTGCTGGGATTATGGATATGAGTGCTACACCCAGCCTGGGCCAGACAGCCTTAAGGTAGCATAAGAGAGACAGAGAGACAGACTTCCTCTCTGTTGCCAGTGTTGCTGCTACTCCTCCATTTTGTTCTTTTTTTTTTCCGGAACCGGGGACTGAACTCAGGCCCTTGCACTTGCCAGGGAAGCACTTATTCCACTGAGCCATCTCCCCGGCCCTCCATTTTGTTCTTGCTCTTTGCCGCTGCCATGAACTGCTGCCTTCTGCCCTGTGCCACTCTGCCTTGGAGCCAGCTGAGTACAGACTGAAAACCTCCAGTAACTGTGAGCTAAATAAATCTTTCCTTCCTTCATCTTGGGTGTTGGGTATTTGTCCCAGAAACAAAAGAAGAGTACTTGAGACAGGGTATATACATCACTTGGCTGCTGGCTACACACTTTTCGTCTGACAGCTGGAGAGCACCAGTCGTGTCTGCTGTGCCCACGCACCACACCTTCTGGAGGGGCCCTAAATCTTCATTTCAGGGGTAGCCATCACCGAACCCTCCCCTCATGGGTGCTTTTCTGTCCCTAGAATCTTTAGCACAAGGTGATGGGAAGAGAAATGGTGTGTGGCCCTAGAGCAAAGTGTTCTTCATGTTTCCCTGTGTCCATGGACGCTTCACTGCATATTATTTAACAAGAAGGCATGAAACCTAGTGTTTGCATCCAGTGCTGAACCCAAAACTGAATTACCAACTACATATCTCAATCCAGGCCTCATCCCTGTAGTCCCCTCCGAGGGTCGTAGGGAGTGTGTTACTTTTCCTGACCAATAACATGTTATTAAACATAATGAACATGCCACTGAACAGACACTATTCCCTCAGAGTTCTACATAATATAATCTTAATTACTGCACAGAAATTCAAAGTAGGTATTGTTGAGTTCATTCTATAATTGTTAGTACTGTGACTCAGATGAATTAATAACTTGGACAGATGTCAGTCTGTATAAATGACGCTCATGATGGGAATGCCTCACTCTGGACCATCCACATTGACAACTTCATCGTGCCATCTTGCAGCGCCTCCGTCCGGAAGGTGTTCACGTCCATCCATCTCTACTTCAGCTGTTGACTGCTGGGCCTTCATCTGTGCCTAATGTACACAAGGACCCTATATATGTTCT
>NDGM011243161.1:4229-22523 GCA_002564305.1 Octomys mimax
GAAGGAAGGAAGGAAGGAAGGAAGGAAGGAAGGAAGGAAGGAAGGAAGGAAGGGAATCAAGTATGCTTTACTAAAAATTCAAAGTTGATGTCTATGTATTTCTGACAGATATTGTGAACAGAGCAATCTCTTCATATAATATGCTTCATTATGTTTTTAGCAATGTTTCCTAAACCAAAAATATAAACAATCTGCCCAAAGATTTTTATTTTTCCCATCTGCAAATGTCATGATGGAAGCCTTTTAAAAGTATAAAAAAAATTAAATCCCATTGAATAAACCATATTTCAAGTAGCATTTTTAATAGAAAAACATTTTTAAGGCAACTCAGTCTAGAGACTTGGAAATCTATGCTCATAGAGTTAGTAACATTATAAGAATTTTACCCAAGTTTCATTGCAGTGATAAAGATAAAACAACAATAAACAACCTCAATCTCTCTACTAACATATCAAATCTGCCCTTCAAGCACGGTAAGAGTTTTATGTCCTCATTTCAGGAGAAGCAGTGTATTAATGCAGCGTTTCCCTAAGTGAGTGCCTTATGAGCCTTTGAGGTGCTCTACAAATGAGCTCCCTGGTCAGATGAGCTGTGCGGTCATCTCGCGCAGCACCCATATCCTGTGCAGCTGTGACCTGTGTGGTTCACTGTCCAGAGTGCAGACTGGCAGGCTGACTGTCCCCATGGAGTTGAACTATCTTCATGGCCTTTACCTTGCTGAAGATTTCATAGAATCCACACTTGCAAGAGCAGGCTTTAGAAAACACTGCAGGAAGTAATTCACACTCTTCCCTACCCATGTTATAATTTTCACTGACAGGTTAGAGATACAGTCCCAGTGATTGGTTGATGAAGTCTGTGTGGGTCCAGCCTGGGGTCACCTTGGTGGTAAATGGTGCTTTGGAGCCTGGTGCCCAGCAACTCTGGGGCATTGGGCTCTGTGGGAGGCTGGAGTGGCCTTGCTGGCAGCAAACAAGACTAATCAGCTCTCAGAGTTGGGCAAGCCCACCAGCAGGAGCCAGCACTGTCCTGCATTATGGCAGCAGTGTCCAGCCCAGGTCTTTCCTGCCAAAGGCCCCTCTTTGTCTCCTCTCACCCACCCTCAACCTTACCTTCATTTCTAAAAGGAAAAGGTCTTCTTTGACCTCCAAAAGCTGATCAATTTAACATGAGAAAATTTCCTCTCAAATCACTCTTTCTCCCCTCCTGCTACAGGAAAACTCACTCCCACAACCTGTTGGGAACCAAAGAAAGGCTGGACATAAAACATCTAACTTGAGGGACTCCTCAGAACCCAGCTAGAGAGGACCCAGGTCTTGCTCATCTAATGCAGAATGTTGCATGTGCAATCTGCAGTGTTGTTTGGCTTTTAATTTGTCATCCATAAGGAAGTCTTCTTCCTGGGATAGGGCAATGGTTGATTTCTTGCGAAGACTCCTGGATGAAGACTGTGGACACATCTTCAGTGCCTAAAGGGTAGGAGAGAGGCCACGTCATTCCTAAGTAATAGCTATAATTTCAAACACAAAGTGAGTTACCAGGAGCCATCTGCAGATCTCCAGAGCTTGCCAGAGCTATTCCAATTGTTTTTTTTTTTTTAATTTGTGTTCACTATATGGACACATTTGATCCTAATGACTGCTCCTTATGGCAAAGTTCTATCACCAAGAATCACGTGGTTCATCTCAGTGTTGAAAGCTCTTCCTCCGTCTTAATTCTAGGAAGGCTAGGTTTTGGCTAAATGTTTTTTTCAGGTCAAGTGACTTTTGGTTCTCATATAAAAGAAACACGGTATTTAAGTTTGTGTATCTGACTTATTTCATTTAGCACCGCAGCCTCAAGGTGCATCTATTTTCCTACATATGGTTTAGGTTTATGTTTCTTTGTAACGGAGTAGTACTGCGTTGTGTGTAAATAGCTTGTTTTCTTTGTTGATGGGCATATAAACTGCTTCCCAGATTATCCACGGTGAACTGTGCAGCTGCAAGCATAGGTATGTGTGCGTCTCTGCAGTGTGATGTCTTTAACTCTTTTGGAAACATGCCTAGAAAGAAAATAGCTGGGTCAAATTGAATTTAGTTTAAGTTTTTTGAGCAAACCCTATACAGATATCCATCGTTCTTGTAGTAGCTTACATTTCCACCAACAATGCGGAAGGCCCCTTTTCTCCCCGCAGCCTCACCAGCATTTATCGTCTGATTCCTCAGTTATAACCATTTTTGGAATAAGATGAAATCTTACTGCTGCTTTAATGCCTTTTCTCTAATTTCCAGCAATGCTACATATTTCTTCATTTATTGGCCATTTATACTTTCTTACCTTCTGTGCAGTGTCAGTTCATTACACTTGCTGTTATTTTTTATTGGGTCTTTTATTTGGGGTTGTCTAATTTTTTGAGTTCTTTATATATTCTAGGCATTTACCCTCTGTCTTAGGTATAGCAGGAAAGAAAATTGTCCAGTTGTCTTTTCACTCTGCTGGTTGTTTCTTTGCTGTGTAGAAGATTTTTGATTCGCTATAATCCTATTAGTTGAGTCTTGGTATTATTGCTGATGTGACCAGGGTTCTTATCAGAAAGTCTTCACCTATACCTATGACTTCAGGAGTTTTACCTACTTTATCTTCCACCAGGTTAAGTTTTTCAGTTTTAACATTTATTTAATCCATTTCGATACTAGTTTGGTACATGGTGAAAGATATGGACCTAGATTCAGTCTTCTGCACATGAATAGCCAATTTCCCCAGCGCCATTCATTGAAGAGGCTGTGCTTCATGCAGTGCATGATTTTGGCTCCTTTGTCAGAGATGAAGTAGTTGAATGTGCTCATTTTTGCACCCTCTCTTCTGTTCTACTGGCCCACATATCCTTTTTTATGCCAGTACTAGGCTTCTATATCACCATGGCTTTGTAATACAACTTTAAGTACAGGATTGTGATGGCTCCTGCTACCTGGGGTCTTAGACCTTTTATAAGTGGCAGAACCAAGATCTTAGCCCAAAGTACACAGCCATTCTCCCACACCACCCTGAAATTCTCTGGTTCAAAACCCTGGTTCATTTGCAAGATGCTCCACAGATACATCAAAAAAACCACAACTTTCTTTGTTCTGTCTACAAGTGAGAACTATTTACTCTTGCCCTCTCAATCTCATAGAACTCTCCTGAAGGCATACAGATACATAAACACTTTAAAACTGTGACTATAAACTTTTCTAAATAAATACAAGGTATGTTGATTTATATTTTCATCACTTTTTTTCTGGTCAAAGGAAATATCTTAGGCAACTTTCGGTCACTGGGCCACAATTCCCACTCACAACTCAAAGGAAATGCTAAATGTATCTACTCTGTGGGGGATTAGCCTGTGATTGACCAGCTTCAAAATAGAATATGATGATGGAAGGCTGTAATGGGTGATAGCTGTTCACGTCAGGACAGCCAGGAAGCAAAGGCAGAAGGGAGAGCACCCAAGGCATGTCCTAGGGACACTCCTCTTCCAGCCAGACCCCACTACCCACAGCACAATCAGCTATGAGCCCATCCATGTATCCATCCACTGAGGAGTAAATCATCTCCATCATCCAATCACCTTCCAAAAGCCCCATGGAGGAACACATGAGACTTTGGGAGGTTTTAGATCCAGGCCATAGAAGAGATTTTGCAGGGAAGTCTCGAAGCAATGAGACAGTCAAAAAATTATGCTTCAGATCTGCACTTCATCTTATCAGAGAAAACAACCTCAAGGTATCAGTGCCTGGGGAAGCATAAGTCTCCTACCTCCTAGCAAGATACTCTGGCTGCCAAGGAGGTCATCTACGGGTTTAGAAAAGTGAGCACCATACAACAAAACAATGTTAGAATTAATTAAGCTAACATGATAAGACCCCATGTATTCCTAGATTTCCCCTTTAAGAGTGGCTTCGCCAAAGCTTTCCAAAACAATTTTAAAACCCAGAAATATCTGTTTTTGAATATCTATATTTTGAATTTTAGAAACCACTAATTTTTGAATGTGCTTAAGTTTGTACCATCCATGGGGCAATACAATTAAAATTCCACATTACACAAACCCATCGACTATTAGAGGTAGCCCAATTGCACAAATGTTTAAAAATGTTATAACTGAGGAGTGTGTTAAAATCGAGGAAATGTGTTACATATCTGATAAAGCCTTAACCAAGCCTAGTATACACTGGTGTGTTGATGATAGCTCCCTTTTTGGTGTTTCATAAGAAGCCAAGGATGAGAATGAAAGCTATGTATGGCTCATATTTTCCAACTAGAGGATGAAAATTAGGCTTGATTTGAATCTTGAGAAAAAGGAAGGAAGTGCTATATTTTGACTTAGCATTCCTAGAGCAGCATCTGCTCTTCCTGCAAACTATTTAATGGGAATGCAAAGCATTACCAAGGAGAAGAAAACATTACACTGCCATGGGAAGGATAGTCAACCTCCAAATAAGCATTCCATATCATTTCTTACACCACATGCCCACAAATGCACCCAACTGTCTTTTTGGCCTGTGGATTATACCCTGAAAGATGTCAGCAACTCACAAGGCCAATAAGGAAGAATGAAAAATAGCTCAGCGATGCAGAGGAGAAGAGCAGTCACAACTCAGAACAAGAAGAGCCAAGTTCAAGTTCAGATGTGCAGAGGTTCAAGTTCAAATGCCTGACCCCACCGAAGTTAATGCATTAGCTCTAGGACATTGCTCCAAATTGCCATTTATCTCATCACCTAACCTTTCCACCTTGAATAGCATAAGCAGATTCTGAGAAAATGTCATAAAGCAAAACTTTCTGACTAGTACGATAAAGTCAGGATGTGATACAGCTTTGTACTTACACATAAATGGCATGAAGAAAGCAGTGCTCAGATGCACAAATAAAACTTGAGTGTGAATCACACCCCAGGTGAGCTATTTACAAACAGATACAAGCTGATCTTGTTGAAGTAACAGAGGCGAACCATGAATGCCAATGTACCCATATAGTGGGAAGCCCAGGATAAGGGATATGGACTTTCAAGTGGACAGAAAGAGATCTAAATCCCAACACAATGGACAATACCAGGCAGGGCATCCACTCTCCCTCAACTCTAGTTTTCTATGCAGTGACAACAATAACTTCCTCTCAGAGTTGTGCAGAGAATGAATATTAGCAACAATAATAAAACTAATAAATTGCTGGCATTATTATTATGTATTTGGTACAAGTTCTCACTTTGCAGCTCAGACTCGGAGTGATCGTCCTGTTTTCAGCCTCCCCAGTGCTGGGATTACAGGTGTGCGCCACCACGCCCATTCTCTGTGGCAGGCTCAGCACACCCAGGGATGGGGCTGGCATGGCGTGCAGTGCTGGGAAGCAAACCCGGGTCCCTGTGCTTGCCTAAGCAGGCACTTAGTCCACTGAGCTGTCTCACAGGCCTTTTGCTAGCATTATTGAGCATGATATATATGCCAAGCATTTGCCATATTGTCATTTGTCTTTACTGCCACCACAAGATACTGTTCACCCACACTGTGCAGATTAAGAAACTTCCAAGATCACCCAGCTAGATGTGGTGGGATTCACATTTGATTTTGTCTGAGGGCCAGTCAGATAGTTCAATGGATTAACGAGCCTGCTTAGGCAGACACAGGGGCCAATCCCTCATGTGCCGTGCTGGCCCCTGCCCCGGGGCATGAGGAGATGGAGACAGACTGGGCCTGGTGGCACGCATCTGTATTCCCAGCCCTTGGGAGGCTGAAAACAGGAGGATCACTAGGATCACACATCCAATCTGTGTAGGGAGACCCTGTAGACCCTATACTAAATACATTAGAAAACACAAACAGTTTTGCCTGATGTCACAGACTTTCTTCATCACCGTGCTCTGATAACAATTGAAAACTTTTTCTTTTATTTACTGATAAAGTCCAAGCAGCAAGAACAGCACTTTACACATTATAGTGCACATAGACATAGTAATGAAATCTGAGGCCTGAATGAATAGAATCTTTCATATACACTAATATGTGATTCAATAGGCATTTTGCATAACTTTGGCACTTCATTTAATTCTCACCATGATATTGCAGTATTATCTCAATATACTGCTGATGAATTGATGGATGAACTGTAGGTTCAAAAGAGTTAACCAGTTCAGCCCATATCTGGCTGCTTCAAAGCCTTGATTTCCTCTGAGCAAAGCTCCTTTCCCTGTAGTATATATTAGTGCCTAATCCAGTGCCTGTCGTGTGGTAGACATGCCATAAATATAGTGCTTATCTCTGTGTATTTTTAATCCTTTCAGGGTAGTGGATGTAAAGTAAGGCCTATTTAATGTATTAAAGTTTTATGTGTAAATGCTTTTAAGTGAGCCATCCAGCATTATCACATCGGATGAAAATGGCAATTGTCCATTTACTTAACTTTCTTCAATTTCTTTTAACATTTTATGGCTGGTGTAAAGAGTAAACATAATAAAGGGTATAAATATTTGGCATCCACAGAGCCAGGATCAGGCATGTCCTGCCCCTCCTGCCTTGTTCCCTTGACCACATCTGGCGGGAAACCATGAACCTTCCCACATGCAGAAGGCTCCAGCCCAACAATTTTTAATCTGCTGCTCATACCTGTAAGCGGGTAAGTTGGGCAAGTTTTGTTCTCCAACTACCAGCTGCAGCAGCCGCAGCAGCCAGGTGGTATCTAGCCTGTCTCCCCAAACACGACTTTGTGGTTGCCAGATGCAATTGCACTGACTTAATCTCCATAGCAAAATGTTGTACTTTATTTAACCAAAATACAGGGACACTGGGATCTTTTACCTGCTGTGTTCATCTAAGTCCTCTTGGTGACCTCTGATGTCCTAGAACAGGAACAGTGCCATTGACCCCCACAAGGCCTGTGAGTGGTTCGTGCAAACCATGCCAAGTAACCAAAAGAAAGGGATAAGTGCTACACACAGGCAGGAAAAAAAACAACCATTTTAATTGTACCTGGAACTTGCAGATCGCATTGTAAGTTGAAATTAGAAGGGTTTGTGATGTGAGGGTCTTCTCAGTATCATTGGGTTTTTAATGAACTACTTAGGTTTTTAGTCTAAAGGAATCCTGGAGAAAAAGGATGATTCTGTTTAAAAGGTGATACACCTTTTAAATTACTTCAGTGAACACAAAAAGGGTGACATGGTGGCTCCTTGGGACTCTGAGAATTCATTTTGTTTTTTGGTCCACAAAACATACATTTTTAAATTTTTGAAAAGTAGAGCTTCTTCCTTCAGCCCATATGGAGACAAGACAGTAGACATGGGAGTGGTATCCATGGTGTTGCTGACCTGCAATAAAGATTCTAGAAAAATCAGAAAGCAACAAGAATTTAGTCTTCTTAGAAATCAAACCTGATTCTACACACATGGCTGGAAATACTCCAATTTTTTAGAAACATTGCATGTATTATTTTTGAACCCTGAGTTACCTACTAAGTTAATGGTTTTGTAACTAAATAGCTCAACTATTTTTCTACATTATCAGCTCCTCCATTTGTTTGAGTTTTGGGGGGTTTTTGGTTTGTTTGTTTTTGAGACAGTGTCTCATTATGAGGTTCAGGGTGGCCTTGAACTCACTGTATAGTCCAGAATAGCCTCAAACTTAAAATGATCCCCCTGCCTCAGCCTCCCAACTACTGGGATTAAAGGCATGTGCCACAATGCCTGGCCTCCATTATTATAGATAAATAGATACATACATACATACATACATACATACATACATACATAGATTTCATTTGGCAAGGTTGGCAAAACACCTTCCTGATGTGGTTGAATTTTAAAATAACTTTTAAAATTAAAGTCCAAAATTCAGGTTATTGGTGTGCATTATAAATCATTGCACTTAGAACAGGACAGTCAGAAAATCATTATGTTAGTGATTTATTAACAGTGATAAATCACAGAGGTCCCAGGACAGAATGTGAAGTTCCAAAGTAGTTATGTATGTATATCTCCTTGAAGGACATTTGAAGTATGCACCGGAAAACTCAGAAAAGTCAGATGTGTCCACAGCTAGAAAGGTATACCTGGCCTCTTTGCTTTCCTCTATCACAAAGGCATCACTTGAGAAGGGGGTGCAGATCTCTCACATGTGAACATGGAGGTGCATTTTTATGAGAAAAACTCATCATCATAATTTTAATGAGTTGTGGCCTTTGTTGTGAGAAATTAGAGATTCATGGTCTCACCCTAAAGAGCATTAAGAAAACATTACTGATAGGAAATTGAAAAAGCAATATATGTTAGATTGATGAAAGCAACTTTTTTCTTATTGAACACATATATAAATATCACATGTAAGTATCAAAATACATTTAATTTTGTTACAACAATAGGGATTCTCTTCACCAAAAACACATGTATCATCTTGGACTCGTGGAACTAGGTAGTGATAAACAAATGGATCTTCGATGGCTTTGGGAGTGGTTTCACTCCCCCTTTCCTCCTTTTTTTCCTTAGAGGCTTATTTTGTTGTTTATCCTAATTTAAATTCAACTGCATAGTCTGAATGTGCTCGCCAAGTATAAACACAGAACTAGGAGATGCTAAATATGTATAGCGCTTTCTTGAGCAATCGTCAAACATTTTCTTCCCTAGTTCCCATTGAAGAACAGATTTCAGGGAAAGGTGAATTTGGAACACTGGATGACTAGTCTCAGATTTGTGTTTGTTTGTTTGTCTTTGCTACCATTGCCATAGCTCTTCTCTCTCATTTGGCAAGCAATGTAAAATGAACAGGTCACAAGCCTAGGACTTTATTTGACAATGTTTACTAATGCTTCTAAGGACAGGCTTTGAGTCCAGTTGTTCTCCCAAGCAACAAATAACTTTAATCTGATTTAGTCACTTAATCTGGGCATCAACAGTCAGAAATGGAAGTACATCCCCAAATTCAAAGTACTTTTTGCTGGTATCAAACTTAAATCCTTAGGCAAAGCCACATAAAGTCTCATCAACTTGGTCTTTCACACAATGATGGTTTTACCACAGTTATGATGCTCTTTAGAAGGAAAATACTTAAAAAGCTTCTGCATTTCCCCAGTGTTGGTAGCTGCAGAGAAAACGAAAAGAATTCATTGTTTAATTTGTAGTCATTGGAGAAGAGGATAAAGAAAGACAAAAAGAAATGTTTCCAGTTTATCTTTTAAAAATTGTCTTTGTTTTCTGGTTCAAGGAATATGCTTAAACCTAGTGGGCATATGTAATGAAAATGTAATATCACTGAAGAGAATTAGAAATTGAAGTATTGGGACACCTTTACAAATATTTTAATTTTCACACATTGAATAAGTAGTATTCAAATAAATACATAAAGTAAAAAAAGAATAAAAAATATGAAAAGCTACATATTGAAATGTCTTTGGTCCTTGCCAAAAGAACTACCTTTTTATCACTATTTTTCCCAAGTCACAGATAAAACTGGTCAACACTGATTCCAACATCATACTTATTTTGATCCATTCAGGCTGCCATAGTGGGCTACCATAGGCCAGAAGGCTTAAAAACAGCAATCTATTTTTTACAGTTCTTGAGTTGAAACATTCAGGATCAAAGTACCACTAGATTTGGAGTCTGGCATGGACTCCTGTCTTGATTCACAGGTAGCCATCTTTCTAATTGTGACCTCAAATGGCAGAAAAGGTTCTTTTGTATGGACACTAATCCCACTCATGAGGACTCTGCCCTCATGACCTAACTAAAGGATTTGAAATCCTTTCTACACAGGAAGTTTAGGGAGCCATAAACATGAGGTCTATAGCAACACCCAACAAAACCTCACCAATTGCTGAAGGTAATGTTTTGCAAATCTCCTTCCTCTCCTTCTGTCACTGTCATCCCCACCATCACCACCTTCTAGCTGAGCACAAAATATTCACAGCAGTGGAAAGAAAACAGCAATGCAAAAAAACCCAAGGACCCCTATATAATTCAGAGTCTACCAAAAATGCTTTTCAACGTAGTAAATGTATAACCCAGACACAATTTTAAAACTTAAGACTGCTAAGTTCAATTGTATACTTGATTGGCTTGAGAGCTACACGGAGGATTAGTAAAGCACACTTCTGGGTGTGTCTGGGGGGTCATGGAGGCATGGCTTCGGGGTCTGTGTCTGACCCCTGGCCCTTCCTCTCTGCCACTGTTGCCCCGCTGTTTCCATCTGCCATGAGCTGAACAACTTTGCTTTACTGTCCTTCTGCCACCATGTTCTTCCTTGGAGCCAATTAGCCTTGGTCTGAGTCCTCTGGCCCACAAGCCAGATAAACCTCTCCTCCTTGAAGCTGTGGGAATCAGGTATTGTGGCTGAGTGGTGGGAAAGCTGAGCATTGAGGCAAGCATTTATACTAACCTCGGGAAAAGGACGCAGCTCCTGGATGCAGATCACCCTCCACCAACCACTTCAAGCACGGATGACACGAGCAGTTCCAATAACTCCTCATTTGCTTCTCATCTCAATGTAACAGCATCTGTGTAAATTAAATTTAATGTTTTGATGAGATGCTGGATCAAACCTATTCTTTTCTATGTCTCCCACTGCTTGAACGGGATCACCAACTCAAAGCAAATACAGCAAATCTCACAATTACAGTAATATATGAAAATGCAGATAATGGTGAAATTTTGAAATTTAAGGAAAAAATAAAACAACTCCCCACTCCCCTACCACTGCCACCTACGGAACGTAGATTCTGCCAGATTTTGTTGCTGTATTGCTAGAGTAGAAGCTGTCAAATAGTCAGAATGAGTGGAGTCTGCTAACCTCATTTTGCCGAGGGACCTATGATTCAGATCCAGTTAGGACAATCATGGTATCAGGGGAGAAGACTCTTAGCTGGGTGGCCCATCAGTTCTCTGAGATGTACTGTTTCTTTTGCAGTGTTTGCAGCTAATGGTTGTATAGCTAGGGATCAGCCCATGGTCCGAACAAATCTGTCCTGTAAATCAACTTTGGAATTGACACTATCCATCATCTCTAATGACATTAAGATCTGGAAGGACCCCTTCACCCCTTCTGGTCATTTTCCCTTTTGCAAAAATATCTATCCCCTTTTTGCTGTTATCCTTTATTTTGCTCATGATATTTTGGATTTTTCATCTGAGAGAAGCCATGTGATATTTAGGTTTATGTGTCTGATTTATTTCTCTTAACATTATGGTCCCAAAGTGCATCCATTTTCCTGAAAAATGATTTAAACTTATCCTTCTTTATGGCCGAGTAGTACTCTATTGTAGTTTTTATTTTGACACTGCGCTAACAAGAGTGACCATCCGTGAAGTCTCTTCCTTGCTGCTTGCTCCTGTGGGAAAGGGCAGCCTGCTCCTCTCCCTGCCTTGACAGGCGACTCCCTCCTCCCAGCTCACTCAAGATGTTTTTGCTCCACCCCTCTATGTGGGGAGACAGCTGCCAATCAGGCTCCAGCCACCTTTGGTTGGCACTTCCATGAGTTCCCCCGGGCAGTCTGAGGCTCCCTTAGCAACCCGCTCTGGCTGTGGGTTTTCCTTCAGTTTCCATCTCGCGGCTTGGTTTGCCCCAGATCCACTCCTCAAGCTCCCTCGGTGCTGCGCATGCCCACTCTTCAGGGGGCCTCTGGGGCTCCGTTCCAGACGGCCTAGACACACTCTATCCAGTCAGAGAAGCGAAAGCCACTGCCTCTCCATGGGGTGCAAATGAGAGTGGTGCTCTTTAGCTCTGCCTTCCTCCACCTGTTGGTATTCCTCTTCTTTTCCCCTTCTTATTGCCTTTCCTCTTATTCCTCTTACTTTTCCTCTTCTTTTTTCTTCTGGTCCTTTTGCCCTCTCCTCTCTGTCCCTACCTTGTCTCCTTCCTTCTCCTCCTCAGCAGCCTCTCTCTTCTCTACCTCCTTCCTTCTCCTCTGTCCCTCTTCTTGCTCTGTCTCTCTGTCCTTCTGTCTTTTTCTCCCCCTTTCCCTCTGAGCACCAAAGCTATAGCCTGCCCTCCTTGCACCCCTCAGGTACATGTGCCCCAGATTTGAGGGACAGTAGTCACTCAGTGACCTCAATTAGCTTAAGGGGAGAGGATGATGAAGAAGTTCAGAGTTTCCAAAGCTCCCTGAGTCTACCCTTATGGTGATAACGTGATTCTGGAATTGTCTGGCAGTTTCCAGAGTTCCTCTGCATATCCAGCATATGGTTCAACCTCTCCTTTAGAACCCAACACCTTTTGAAACTTGTTGCCCTGATGGAAACTTCTAATTTAGCATTCTGTTCTAATTATGTTCCATGGCAACCTACTGTTTGCTACTCTTAATGACAATCTGTTTCCTTGGTAACATAACATTCAAGTAATTCAAAGCATAGTGTTATTGCCTGGAAATTACCAAACATAGGGATAAAATTAATTAAGATTGGATATTTATTAGACATCTAATATGATTGGTTGGTTGGTAAAGCACAGTGTGCAGTGGTTTTTCTAACATTGTCTTTTGTGAATGTGTGTCTGTGTGTGTGTGTGTGTGTGAGAGAGAGAGAGAGAGAGAGAGAGAGAGAGAGAGAAATACTGTATGTTAGGTCTCTAGTCATGCTGAGCCACAGCCCCTCACTGTTTTATTTAGTTTGAGAAAGAGTCTTAACTAAGTTGGTAAGTTACTGAAGATTGGCTGATTCCACAAGTGATCGCTCAGCTCTGAAAGGCAACCAGCTCTTTGTTGAAGTACAGAGTGATGGCAGTGTGAGCAAAAGCCCCTTGACCAGAAGGTACTGAGACCACGCAAACATTGGGAAAGGCGCTCTCTCTGTAGATGCCTTGAAAGGCCTCAGGAAGTGCCTGGTTTATAGCTTTGACTTGTTTCCCGATCTTAAACATATGGGCACCAAAATTGCTTGTCATTTTGACATCTGCAATCACATTCTTTTAGCAGACTTTAACAGCACATCATAGACTGTAACAACATGTGGCCATCAGACCATTTGTCTGGGTGCCCGGCCTTCTGTGACACCGCCCTCAGGCTGCTGTGGATGACACCTACATGTCAGCAGTGGATGCATCCAGGGCATCTTTCCTCCTCAGTCTTGATTCAGACATGCAGAAAGACATTGTCACAGCCACCTGAGGTTCCAAAACAGCCAGATGACCTGAACTACAGGGGTTTGCAACAATCGCAAAATACTCTTCATGATTGTTTAAATAACAATTGCTGTGCAATTTATGATAGTCCTTGTTGAGAGTAAGTTGCACAAATTCTTGTGGCAATAGAGATCTTTTAAGTATGTGTGCTCATGAACACTAATCATTTCAGTGATTTTCTTAAATTGTTCTTCAACAAGAACTCTTTTCCTCTTTGTTCATCTAAGGAAAAAGACAGACAGGCATGATCAGCAACAACCAAATAAGCCACCTGTCAGAGAAGCCAGAACTCTTTCAGATCACAAATTATCATTAGAATCAGGAGTAGACCAAGGCCTGGTGCAAGCATTCATCAGAGATGAACTATGATGGGTAACTGGTCAGGACAATGACATAGAAGATCACTGCAAATGATGCCTGAGCCATTTGCTGTGGGAGTGATGAGTAATAACTTCACTCCAAAATTTCTAGTGTTGCAAGCTGGCCATTGGGCAGGCAGTACTTTTTGAATCAAAGTGAAAGTAAAAGAATCAAGTGCAAGGATTCATTGAGGCACTTTGCTTCTCACTTGAGTGGTGACAACAGCATCCCAGCTCTCCTGCCCTGTGGCTGCTTCGGTTCATTCTGTCCATGCTGTCACATTCACACCTGGAACAGCCTTGTCCAAACCTGCTCTCAAGCTTTGATCAAAACCCATGACCCATGCCTTTGGATAGGTGGACTCTGCGACCTGGCTTGACCTCTTCTTGCATCCAAACTGGTCCACCCTCCATCCTTCATGTCTCCCATCTTATGACTAAGTCTTAGTAGGTCTCACTACTTTATTCAAACCTACCCACTCTCCAAGACTCCATGTATCCCCATGCCTTCTGAGGTTCTTCCTGAACTATCTCCACCTTTCTTCCTCTGAAGTAGCCCATTCCTCCCCAGAATTCTTTAGAACAGCCACCATGTAGGTCTAGAGATTTTTATCAGTCATCCTTGCCCACTCATTGAATGCTTTCCATTTCCTCCCTTGAACTGGTAGAATCTTTGCATTAGTGTCTTCTCACCCCTGTCCTGTCCCATCATATCTCCTTGGCACATGATCTGATGCTTATAGAAAGAAAGGAGATAGTTCAGCGGCATAAGCACCTGCCTGGCAAGTGCAAGGTCCTGGGTTCGATCCCTGGTAAAAAGAAAGAGAGAGAGAGAGAGAGAGAAAGAAAGAAAGAAAGAAAAAGAAAGCAAGCTAGGTCTTCAGGTATTTTGGAGAGTTGCACTACCAGAGTCCTTTAGGCTTTAGGAGAACATGAATTAGTTTTGAATATTGAGTGTATTAATCAGAAGTCCATCTCTTGTTGCCCTGCATTCAGCAACGCTATCTTCTATTGGGACTTCTGTTGGCAGTAAATCCATAGGATTTTAGGAACTAGGTAGGCCACTCCTCCAAAATCTAGCTTTAAGAGTGCAAATGTTCTGGAAGTACCCTCTTTCTACCTTTTCACTCAAACCAGAAACTCCCTATAAATTTGTTAAGCCTCAATTTTAATTCCTCCATTTAGCTGAAATATATGTAGATATAAATACTTCCCTTGGTTTTAAGGCCAGTTTGAAATATGACTTCAGGTGGTAAGACAGGCAACTGTTTATGAGCACAGAACTCTTGACCTCTGCACCTCAGCACTTCTCAGCTCCTTGTTGTGCTCTCTGGAAGCCAGAATAGGCTGCTTCCCAACTGGCTGCGCAGAATTGCTAAGGGAGACGGGAACCCTCATGAGTAAAGTAGGTTCAGCAGAGTCTTTAGACAAGCCAGTGTGTGGCCATCTACCCTGCCACAAAAAGCAGCAAACTAAAACCAGCATGTTGCGATACCTTAGAGAATAGGACAAAAATCTTCACAATGCACTGCAACATTTTAGAGAAACTGAGATGGTAGTCCCAATGCCCCTGAAAGAGAAGCAAAGCGGTGGGATTCCCAGCTTCACAAAAGGCTTTCTGACCTCAGACCTATGCTTGCCCTGCCCCCACCTCATAGGCAGCTCACTTCATTGTGAGGATCTTGCCATCAGGCCCATACAGAGTCCTCCGGCTCTGACACTACCAGTGTCCTGGGCTTGATGGGTGGTGCTCAGACCTGGAAAGAGGGATGAGGTTGGTGAGGATGTACAAAGGGTGATACAGTGAAGGCGTAAGAAAAAAATATTTATAGTAAAAGATCCATTACTATAAGCCACCCTGGAAATGCCCCTCTCCTTGCTTTAATCAGACTCACCTTATCCTTCTTCCCACTTTCTGAAGCAGTTATGGAAGTCTTCTCTTTTGGGATTTTACTGAGTGTTTCTTGAGTGTCTCTACCAAGTGTTATCCAAAATATAGTGCATGCTGCTGCTGAATAGCATCCAGGGAAAAGGCAGCCTCATAAAGACACGTGTGTCCTCAGCTACCCACTCACCATGTCCCTTTCCATGTGACTTTTGGTTCTTCCCCAAAGTCAAAAATGACCTTGAAAGGGAAACATTTTTAATCAATTTAGGACATGTAGGAAACTACTACAACACAACTGAAAACACTCTTGAAGAGGACTTCCAGAACTGCTTCAGAAAGTGGTAGGAACAATGGGATCAGTGTGTTCAAAGCAAGAGGATTTGGAGGAAGAATAATGGAAGTAGACCTTCTTGTGTAATTAAGTTTTTAAATTTAAACGTTCACTATATTTTTAGATCATACCTGCGTTAGCAATGGTCCAGCTCAGTGCTGGAAGGGGAGGCACTCCGTAGGGCAGAAGTCGGTGAGCACTGCTTGTCTTTCAGCTCCTTCCTTCTCCCAGAAGGTACATCTTGTTCCCAGGGAGGCAGCAGAGACTCCTGTCAGTCATCCTGAGGCAGGAAGCGTCTCTTCATCACAGCACACTCTGCGACCACCATGGCTGTGCTTTCTCTCAGTGTCCTCACTCCCACATGATCCTAAACACAGTGACACCCCACCATCCCCACCACAGATGCACCTGGCTTTCAGCTCAGGCTAGTCAACTAGAATAAGGTGGCAAAGACCTGAGGTATGGGAACAGCCAGCGTGGGTGGGTTGGTGGCTGGGTTTCCACTGTGCATGTGTAGCAAGAGAAATTAGCCAAGGAGACCTAAGAAAGTAGCTCTGTTCCCCAAACCTCTTTTTCATTACCTGTGAAGTCAGGGAAATGACTTCAGAATCTCAGGCTGTTTAATGCAAAACCACTTGATGAAGTAATACTTATGTGCTGTGCCCTCTCCCAGTGGAGTCCTGAGCTGCTGGTACAGACGGCGCATGCTCCATGCTGATGCTCTGGGATGGATCTCACAGGCTTGCTCTAAGAGACTACAGCCCGTCAGCTCCCTGGGCCATAGCTGGTCACTCTGCAGCAATCAGTTGACTTTTATCTAAATCTTGACAACTTCCATTGCCACCTGATAGTCACTCATTTCCTCCTTTAGGGCCAACCCACAGAGCATTTTGTGGTGGAGGCAACAGCCCAGGGAGGAGGGGACTTTCTCCAATATGATCTGTCCCCACACAGTGTGACCATAGGGTTCCCCTGTGGGCCTAGTGGCAGCTGGTTTCCCAGTCATAGGTGATGCTAAAAACCATTCACTGTAGTCCGGGGATATAGCTCAGTTGCAAAGCATGTGCTTAACATGTACAAGGCCCTGGGTTAAAAAAAAATCTCCCTGGAAAAGGAATCATTTGCTGAGAAGCTATTTCCAAAGGTCTGTGTGAGTGTGGAGGGGATGAAAACTGGTGTCATTTATAAACTCAGTGAGAGCAGGTGCGTCTTGGTCAGTGGGAAACTAAGCAGGCTGCAGGGTGCTGTCTGAGAGTACGGTTTGTTTGCCAGTGTCTGCAGGTGGCGGAGCAAGAGGGCAACTGGAAAAGCAATCCTTAGGGATCAGCCAGCCCTGGACCTTGGCTCTGGTTCTGCCACCTCCTTACTGTTCTGTCAGGTGACTCCACAGTTTCTTTACCTCTCTATGGAATCAGTGGAGGCATGACAGATGCCCAACTCATAACATTTTTATTCAAATACAGAGGAAAGGAAAGCATACAAAAAGAAGGCCTCCTGAGGCTTCTTGTTGCTATGTCGTGGTGATCCGGAGGCTGGGGAGCTGTGGTTCATACGCTTCCCCATGACACAGCACTTGGAGACAGATCACATTCTGGCTCTTACAGGTTAATTCTGTCCTTAACAATGTGTAAGGTCTCCATCCACATGGATGTTTCTTGCTCTCTCCTTCCATGACACCTTCCTCCCTCAACTATGAAGAGTCACTTTTGCATTACAAAATATTTAACTTCCCTGGCTCCAACATGTCCAGAACACCTGGGGATAGCCATGCCCCTGCTAGAGCCAGCCTGTGAATTCCATTCAATGAATGCAAAAAAAAGCCTATCCTGCTCCCTGCCACTTGGGCCCTGCTTCTAGGGTCCCTATTCATTAGTGAAAAACATTAGACGCGTGTATAAACATCATATTGTCTCACTAGTGTAAGAGCCTGGAAGTGTAAATAAAATCTGAAAGGTACAATAGATATGTGAAAGGGAGAGAAACTACTCAAAGAGAAGGAACAACTGGGGTGAAGGAAGAAAAGAAGAAAAAAGAAAGGGAAAAAGAAACATATATGTATATACACAGAATACCTTGGATAATTGTGCTGCTGATTTCATCTGGTCTGTTGAAATGAACAGTTAATGTTTAATTTTTTCTCTCTCTTCTTTTTAAATTTTTATGACTTTTTTGACCAGTTTTGTATGCTTATATCTGGTAATCTGAACAACCAATTTGAAGACAACAATATGTAGTGCAACAGCCATTGTGGAATTCTTTTTATTTTGTTTAGAGAAATTCTATAGTTTTTAATGATTTTATTCTATTTTTAAAATAAAACATAGATAGATAGATAGATAGATAGATAGATAGATAGATAGATGATAGATTTCTTTTTCTTTTTTACAAAGTACTGGAGGTATAGCTCAGTAGGAAAGTTCTGGGTTTAATCCTCAGTACAAAAAAAAAGTCATTTTACTTTTCTAATTTCAGCCCTTAGTAATCATTCTCCTTCTATTTTAAGAATTTCAGACAGGTAAACATTTGTGATCCTGATACTTTTTTTTTTTTTTTGGCAGAACTGGGGATTGAACTCAGGCCCTTGTGCTTGCCAGGGAA
>NDGM011243169.1:1209-13252 GCA_002564305.1 Octomys mimax
GTCCCTGTGCTTTGCTAAGCTTGTTCTAAGTAGGTGCTTTAGACCACTGAGCCATCTCACCCAATAGTCTTTTTTAAAAGCCCAATAATCTTTTTTAAAAGCCTTCTGCTCACTCAATGTAATTGCCTCAAGATTTGAACAGGTCCTGCACATACCAGAAGTTTGTGTCTTCTAAACGCCAAGCAGGGCTCTGTGTTGCAGACGGACCGGTTTTGATAACCTAATGACATGCGGCTGTATCCAGTTTCTGTGTATTGCCCCAAAAGGAAAACAGAACTATTTGCAACACAACTGCACGCATGTTTAGGGCTGTGTCTTTTTACAGAGTATTTATGAGGAGGAGTGAAGTGAAAGGCTTAGACTCCTTTAGAATTAAAACGTGTTTTATCAGTTATCGCAGTGTAGCTCATAGTAGCTTGATTTCCTAAACATAGTCTGTGTGTATTTGTTCAAACTTAAGCAGATGATGGGCCACGGTCTCAGATGGAATTGTAAGTAGCTGTATTTTCGTTTATGTTCTCAACCAAAGTGTTTGCTCCTTAGGCTTGGCTCACGTTCACCTTATTAAGCATTGTTGACGCATCTCATTGT
Source organism: Octomys mimax (assembly GCA_002564305.1). NCBI lineage: Eukaryota > Metazoa > Chordata > Mammalia > Rodentia > Octodontidae > Octomys > Octomys mimax. The sequence continues at coordinate 1,801 of NDGM011243169.1, forward strand.
TTGTTGAAACTGGCAGTGTGATAGCATTTGATTGTGCTGAGTTTTTGCACCAAGCTCAATTGTTGAATGTTTTAAAAACATTAAATACCCTTACGTCCCTGTAGTCTCTGATGGAGGGCTTAATTAAATAAACATCTGATTATGAAAAGAGGAGCCTGCCTGTGTACAGCTGGTGACGTGCACAGCTAAGCCTGGATGGCAGGCAAGCAGTCCAGGGTGCCCAGAAGGATGTGGCGGTGCTGGTAGAAGTGGAAAGGTCTGTCTGCTGTGCCTAGGTCCCAGAAGCACACGAGTGCGCCCACCCTGGCAGCCCTGGCTGGGACAGACAAGCAGAGTGACTGCCCTCCTGTCTGCCCAGCCACTGCTGGGAGCAACGGGTACTTGTTGATGCTTCTGCTGTGATTCGCCAAATTTCCAGGACAGACAGTAAACCTTACCTACTTAATAAATTTTTCTCCAGAAAGTAAAGTCTTAATTTTTTTCTACCTTAACCTCATAATAACACTTTAAAAAGTTGCACTTTAGGCTTATTCTATAGTCAGAGAAATTGGAAAACAGAGACAGGTTGGGCTGAGAACGCGCCAGGGAGAAAGAAGACTTGGGTTGAATCTCTTGTCCCCACAAGGTGGAAGCTAGGGAAGGAAATGTACCAGAGGATGAAAGCTGATAGCTTAAGGAAACAAGAGAGAAAGTGTGGGAGATAATTTGATCAGGAACCCCCTAAAAGCAAGAATTCTTTTTCATCTCTGTTCTCAGTACCTAGTTAAGCTCTTTGTTCAGTAAAAACTGTTCAATAAATATTTGTTTAATGAATCAACACATGGATGAACAGACTGAAATTGTTTTTGTTGTTGCTAGAAAGATTCCTATTTAGCCTGTTCCACATGGTTGGGCCTGCTGGTGTCACTCTAGCATCTGAGGCTGCAGAACAAACTCTCAGAACAGTGGTTCAGCTGGAAGGTGGCTCTGGCCTGTCATGTTCCTGCTCGGAAACTGAGGCAGGTGTACCACAATTTGAGGCCAGCCTCGGCAACTCATCATGACCCTGTCTCAATGTAGAATTTGAAGAAGGGAACTGGGCATTTCTCAGTGGTAGAGTGCTTGTCTGGGCCCTGGGTTAAAGCCCTAGTAATGGAAATAAAATATTCAGCTGCCCAGAACTGCAGTCATAGAAGTTCACTGGCTTTGACTGTGCCATTCTGGAGATACTTCATATCTCTCTTGTAATCAGACAGGGGCTGGGACTGGGATTTCTAGGAATTCCACTCAGCCTCAGGATGTCAGGTTCTGTCTGCCTCTTCTCTCAATATGGTCTTTCCAGCCAGGTAGCTGGCCTGAGGTGCTGGGGTCCAGAGCTTTCCAAAGGTGCCATCAGGGTTGAGGTGTAGAGCTGCTGCCTTCCCGTAGAGCAAAGCAGTCTTGGGGACCAGGTCAGATTCAAAAGGAGGAAATGAACTTTCCCTCTTGATGCGGTCCACTGTTTTCCAACAACCATTCCACAGTGCCAGCAGGGTATCCTGCAGTTTGTCACTAGCTTCCTGAAGCCAGCCCAGACCACATGGGTTCAGGGCCCAGCCCCACAGGCCTGTGTTCACTCCGGTGCCCCACACATGTGGGGTTCTCCCTGGCTACTCACACCTCTGGCTACAAATATGGGGGTTCCTGTGACCCCACCTCAGGCTTGGTAATTCAGTAGGATGACTGGCAGTAGTCAGAAAAGGGTTATACATAATGAATCCAGTCCACCCTGGGAGCTTGTAAGAAATTCTGCCTGCAGCATCCTTGCGTCCCCGTGTACCCCTGGGCTCTCAGGAGTGACAGGTCCTGCTCATTTTCCCAGCAAGCGTGGCCACGCTTTATCTTGTGTATCACTACATTCAGAATGTCCCCATTTTTTAAAAAGAATACAAAATAGTGTTAGAAAACAAAACAGCATTAGAAATTAGGAATTCAACAATAGTTGCTGTATTACATGATGCTATCTTCAAATTAGTTGTTCAGATGACCAGATAGGAACATGTAAAAGGAATTGAGGACATAGGCAAAATAAACCTGTTATACCGCGGGGTGGGAGTAGGGGAAAGAGTGCGTGGGCGGATGGCAACCCCCCCCACACACACACACACCGGGCCACAGGCAAGTTGGCCTGCTGGCTCACATGTCACGGGGGTAATTCTAAGAGGGACAGTTTTCCTGTTACTTGCTTGAAAAATGACTCTGTGTGTACTTCGCATTGTCCCCAGAGTGGGGTCCCCGGAAGCCAACGCGGTCTGCGCTGCACGCACACATTCCGGGGCGTGAGTGGGGGAGAAAGGCGAGCTGGCGGCGCTGATGAGTGTGCAGACGCGGAGCGGCCCCAGCACGGCCCCCCGCCTTCCCTGGCTCCCTGCGCCCCAGGCTGTGCCCTGCCACGGGGGCGAGCTCTTATTTCCAGGACCTGGCGGACTCTTGGCTGCCTCCCCGCCCTGGCAGTCCGTTCGATCATCTCTAATCCACCGCGTCTGTCTTTTTCCAGCTTTCTCCCACCGGCCACCCAGTGGTTCTCAGTCTCATCTCCTGAAGACCTTCTAGGTCTGCCTGTGGGTTGCTGGGTCTTATCTCTGCAGACCTCCCTTGGAGGCTCCGCCCGGATCTGTCGCTGGAGTCTTTTCCTTTTTAGGACTTCGCAGTTCACACTGGCAGCAAGACATGATCACTTAGGCATGGACAGACCCTGTTATCTCCATTCAAATATTTAAAAATCTTTCCTGCTCCCCTGTTTGGAGTTTCGTTTTGTAAGGGATGTTTTCGGAGGAGCTGCCTGTGCGCCTCTGCTGTGAAGTCCCGTATAGCTCGTAGGTTCCCGTACGGCTCCTAGTTGTCTTTAGGAGGTAGGTTTCCGCCCTTCTCTGTTGCTCAAGGTTACTGTGTTACCAAAAATCTCTTGCCCGCAGAGACTTTTGTGTACCTCCCGCATTCCAGAGCTGGTTTGCGGTTTGGCCTCAGGCAGTAGCTGGCTGTGCCTTGAAGATCATCCTCTGGGGAGTTAATTAGGGTAGACTGAATAATTTAAGGGGTAGTTTTGTGAATTAAATAGGGAAGGTGTTTTCCTGAATCTAGAATTGAAGCACCCCTTCCCCCACTTCAAATTTTTTTTTACCTCTACTTTCTTCATACTGTACATTAAAGGAAAGTAAACCTATTTTCATAGATGATTAATGAACTAGGTGGTTCCTGCGAGTCCACTGTTGGGCTGGGCTCCGTGGAAATCTGAGTTGTCAGTAGAAAGAAAGATAAAGTTGTTTTAATGTGCAGTGAAATGTTAGCCATAAAGACAAAGGCCACCATCCTAGAAGTCTAAACCAAGATCTTCCTTACAGTGAGTCATTCTCTTGTTCCTCTCCTGCAGAACATTTTACCCAGCAATATTACAACCTTGCAGAAATTCTCTTCCAATTACTTGTTTACCAGCTTGCCTTACCCATCAGACCTGAGCAACAGGAGGTAAGGACTGTTGACTTCATTCATTTATTTTGTTGTTTTAATTAAGCACTTATGTACCAGGCATTGCTGTATGCAGACGGCCCCATAGGTTTCAGAGCCCAAGATTTGAGCAATTGTGCATCAAAAATATTTGAAAAAAATACATACATCTCTACTAAACATGTACAGGCTGTTAATTGCTGTAATTCCTGAGCAACATGCTATTACAGCTATGTCCACAGCATCTTAGGGGCGAGGTGGTGTAGTAATGGAACAGTGACTTAGGGTTAGGGTGCTGGAGGATATGGATAGGTGGTATGTAGATATTTTGGTATCGGTTACAAATGCATCTCTAGAGTCTGTACAGGTTCCTGGGACCAGCCCTTGTGGATACCAAGGTACCACTGTATTTGGCCCTAGTGGTCCCAAAGGCCAGTGACTCATTTTGTGTGTCTTTTGTAAGTGTGCTTTCAGTGTCAATCATTTGGCAACTGGATTTTCACTTAGCTTCTTGGCCCTTATGCACAATTAAGAAGTTTGCTACGAAGAGTCCCTTGACCATGGCTGTGGTAAAGTGTACCTGAAGGTTGTTTACTCATTTCGGGTCAGAGGTGTAAAAGCCAGACTGTCTCCATTGTAGTCTTTTCTCGGTGGACACAGCCTGCACTGCCAGCCTCTACCACCCTTTTCAGGGCTGCAGACTTGACCCTGTTGGTCCTGGCATCATCGCTTGCACTTTGCTCCTAAGGTACAGTGTGGAGGAGTTTGGCCAGGAAATAAAGGGCCTGCGCCCCACCCAGCATCTAAGCCTGTGGTTTGTTTTCAAAGCCATATTTTTGTGGCATTCCTTTACAATGTGACTAACTTCAAATGCATGGTTTTCACCTCCTCTGAAAAGTGGGACTCTGCAGGACCAGGAGACCTGGCGGGAGCAGGCGATGCGCCCCTTGCTGAGCAGTGGGTCCCCTCGTCTGTCCTGCATCGTGGTGCAGATTCCCACACAGCTCTTGGGCCAAGTGCATCCCCCTCTGAGCTACCAGGTGGTCTTGGCCATCCCCCATCTACCATGCCTCACACCTCGTATTTCCGAGCTTCACATGTTTTGCCCCTCCTGACGTGCTATTTTGTGTTTTGTGGATTTTGAGATGTGTGCTAGTTACTCAGCTCCTAGTTGAGAACAGTGCTAAACTATGGAGAATCGTAATTCTTTCTGTTTTGTTTTTTAGAAAATTAACTAGAATCTCTTTTCCCAAACTTGGCTACTGTCCCCATGTTTTGACAGCCCTCTTCTCCCTAAATATCCCATAAATTGTGCGCATGCTTTTTCCATGTGCTCCCTCCATGCGGAGGATGGGAAAGTAGATTAGAGGACCGCTTAGTGTGATTGGTGGATATGACCCATCCCTATTCCCTGAGGTCAGTCTCAGGATCTGTGTGCTTCCCCTAATCTCCTCCCCCAAGCCATCCTCCTGCTATGCTGAAAGGCTCACTCATCTCCCAAGTTGAGGGATGCCTAGTGACACGACTAGGACCAGGTCATGTTTCTGCTTCCCAGAAGGCATAGTTTATGTTTAGCCTTTCTTTCCTTGCTGGTAATGCTATGGTCTAGCCTTCACAGAAGTGGCTTCTGCCCAGCACATTGTGATATTTTCGATTTAGTGGTTTTATCATCACAGGACTCTAGACAACCCCATGCAGTAGCTGTTGTGGAACATGAAGCTGATTTGCCTTCTCTTGATTCCATCATTCCTCTTCGCCTCCTTTCTAGCCACTGGGTCAGCCTTGTGGCTGTAACCTTCCTTCTGACGCTGTGATTTTCTCCCCATCAGCTCTAATGGAGGACCTATCTGTTGACGCTCTCTGGGGATTTCCTGCTCTCTGATTCTCTTTGAATGGCTGGCCATCTCCAGAAGAATAGGTGCTTCTGGGCACAAGCTCCCCATGTACTATTCATATGTTCTGGTCACTCTGTAACTCTCTTCACATGTATGATGGCCAGTGTCTCGTGTACTGGCTGTTCCTGTCCTGGAGTTGCCTGGCACAGTGTTCTAACACTTCAGTACCATCCAGGTTCCTGGATGAATCATACAGATACATTTCCATTTTCTCTGTTCTTTGCACACAAACACAGTCTTTAATTAGATTTCTGGGCACAGAAATTAAGGCAGGAATGTGCCTCTTCATATGTCCATTGGGCGGGGTTCTCCATAGAGACAGAAGGAAGTTTACATAAGAAGGGGCTCTCGTGATTATCAGTGCTAAGGGATTCCTTGGCAGTAGTCTGGAAGCTTGAGGTCCAGGAAATCTGGCTGCTAGAATTCAGCCTCAAGTTCTGAAAATCAGGGGCCCAAGGTGTCACTTCCAAGAGCTCGGAGCTCTGATGCCCCGTGATAAAAGAAAGTGGATGATGAGCTTTAGAAACCAGAGGGTGAATTTCCCATTGCTTCACGCTGTTGCACTACGGTTGGTTGTCAAGGGGTTGTGCGCCGTACACTCACATTGGGGAGTTTGATCTTGTGTCCCTATTCAAATGCGAATCTCTTCCAGAAAAATGACTTCTGTTGATGTCTTAACTTCCTTCTCATGCCTTAGCCCAGCCAGATTGACAAGTGAAATGGACCCTTAAAGTATGCTTAATACACATACTTTAAACAGCCTGATGCTTGTCTGACGTCTTGTGTGAGCCTGCTGGTGGTGCTGCTCTTGCTGCCTGCACTTGCCAGCCCGAGCCAGACTCGGTGCCTTGGCTTCTCTTTGTGACATTTAACACACAATCATAAAAACCTTGGCCTGGAGCATTTTGCATGATCAATGTTAAGATGTTTTGGTGTCTTGAAGCACAACCTCCTTGGGGGCAGAGAGACCTACTGGAGTATAGTCTGGATTCGGGATCTCACTGGCCGCTCCCGGGGGCTCCCAGGAAGCCACGGGTACCTGGTTTTCTCAGCTGGGAGATGCAAGGACCAGATAAGCCCCGGCTCCCTTCCAGGGCTCAGCTTCTCGGAATGCCTTTCCTCCTTGCTGTTCTCTGCCTTCTGCCATGGCTTTGGTATTTCAAATCATATAAATCGGTCCCTGCTTTAAAAGCTGAGAATGAGGAAAGAACAATGAACAAAATTGCATCCTAAGCAACCTAGTACTCTTGCTTTCCGACCATACCGCTCTTTTGTCTCCTCCCCAGCATTTTTTTTTTTTAAATAAGCATACGGGTGAGTGACACTGATGTTTAGAGGGTAGTAGAAAATGCAGAGTTGTGAAATTAGCAACAGTCATCAAACAGTGCCTTTTTAGGAGTGTTACATGTATTTTATTGAATAGTAGGGTGTCTTCAGTGCTTAGTTTTACAGGTTTAGGCCTACTGTTGGATGGAAAAGAAGATACAGGAGGAGGACACCATGTGGGTCCTCTCTCTCTCTCTTTCTCTCTCATCTTTTTGAGACAGGGTCTAGCTATCTAGCTTAGTCTGGCCTTGAGCTTATTGTGTAGCCCAGGCTGGTCTTGAACTGGCAATTATCCTCCTGCCTCAGCCTCCCAGTCCTGGGATTATAGGCATGTGCCATCTCACCTAGCTAAGGAAAGCTTTTCTAAAATCTGTTTTTCTGGAGTTGCTGCCTCCCTTGCCTGAGTAACTTACTTACATAAGTCAAGGAGAGTATGGACCGACATGGTCTTTCTCCTGATGAATTATGCTGCACTGTGGGCAGATCCAGTGCGTGGTCACTCTCCCTCCAAAGCATAGAGACTCTCTGTATTGCTAACAACAAGGAAGACACTGACGCTGTAGTCGGAGGACTGTGTCTTGCCAATGTAAGTGTATGGACGGTGGTAAGTCATCGATACACTGGATTTGTAACTTAACCTAAGAGATTCATGATATATGAAAAATAAAGAGACTTAGTAAACTTTAGTGGAGAAGTTTTAGAGCATCATTTTCTGTTCCCTCTGGCACATGTTACCCATCACACTGGCAATTGACTAGATTATCACACAGACATCTAGGTCCATTCAGATGAGCGATTCATTACATGCTATCTGAAGAACCTGCTCCTCAGAAAGATACTATTCAGCGCAATTTCTAAGTGAAATGGAAGGAAAGCACTTCGGAGTTACTCGCCTCTCACATTTTAGCATTTTGACCTTGCCCCAGAGCCCATTTCTCTGCCTACCCCAAGCCCCACAAAGGGAGCCCCTTCAATTTCAGTAGCGTTTGGACCCTGGGGAGAGCATGCAGGAAATGTAGCAGATCGCTCCTCTCTGATTCTGTAAACTGAGGCAGAGTCGTGGGGTGTCCAGCCAGATTTCCCCGCTGACACCGCGACCCATCTTCCACATTAGCACTTGTGCTCAGGAGCCTTAGGGTTCTTGTTTTGTACAGTCCAAACCTTGTAAGAGATAGGAAGAAAATAAGAACCGTTTCCACGAAATGGATACGCTGTGACTCAGTTCAGGTTTGACACCATCTACCTTAGAGAAGAACCTCAGACCTCACATGTTACGGCTCAACCTCAGAGGATCCCTTCCCACATCAAATGACGATTGCAAGCTGAAGGTAGTGACCTCTGCTGCTGCTGAACAGGACATAAATGGAGGCTTCAAGACACGCTCATTGGAATCTGACTGCGCCGCTCTTGTGGTCCATGGGCTTGTCTCTATTCACTAACCAGGAAGCCTCAGAACCCAGTGCTTTTGAGTTTCTAAGAAAACTTCATTATACAGGTATGATCCATTCAGTCACTGGTTCTTGGCATTCCGTTGAACCTCAGCTCCTCTCCCCTCCCCAGAGATTAGAATTGGGATTGAAAGTTGCAGCCTACTAGGTACATGGTTGGTTCTCCTGACAACCAGGCTGTGCCCATCAGCAAGCTCATTAGTATACAGAAAGACACTCATCACATTGGTGATTCCAAGTGTTTTGGGACAAGGCTATGAACGCGTATAATCACAACATCGTACCCATTATAAACATGATAAAGCGCTGCCCACAAAGATCACACTCTAAGGACAAAAGACAAAAATGCACAACCAGCAAATGCCAAGCACCTATTAGATATGGTTAATAAGACTAGAATCTATATGACCTGTTATTAAAAGCCAGAATACAAGCATGAAAGTGACTAAGACATCCACAGGAATGGAGAAGCTGGGTGCTCCTCCAACTGTCAGCATTGTGAGCACAATGAGGGAAGGGACGATGCCTCCCACACCTCCTCTGGGGGAATTGCACTTGCATCCTTTCTGATGGTAGCATGGTGCTTTACTCCCGCAGGCCTTCACCTGGTTTCTGTCTATCTCTTTCTGTCTGCCTCTGCCTCTGCCTCTGCCTCTGCCTCTGCCTCTGCCTCTGCCTCTGCCTCTGCCAAGAACCTCTGCAGGACCAGGCGACGCTTGGGAAGGCATTCGGGGCAGCAGAGCCTGGGGCAGGCCTTGCTGCCCAGCTCCACTCCTTTTCCGCTTGGTCTCCTCCCACCTGTGTTCACACTGTGCCCCTGACTATCCATGCTCCCAGTGAAGCTCTTGTTCACCTGTGGGATCCAGATGGAGCCACTGCTTGCTCCGAACCAGTGTTCCGCCGGACCTGGCCGCCCGCTGTTGTGCGGCTTTGCCTGCTTCCTGGCAGCAGGAGCTGTTGTCTGCTTGCGCAGCTAGCACGGGCCTGATGCTTCACTATTAATTCAACTTTCCTTGTAAACACTTGCTCTTTATGGAAAAGAATGATTATTTTGGTTTCTGAATTTGATAAGCAGACAGCCAAGAAGAAATCATTCTGTGTTCACTGAGCATCGAAGTAAAGTTGTTTATAGAGTTTCAGCTAAGTTCCAAAGGTTTATTTTTATTTCCTGCCTATTCATTCAATAATAGAAACCAGAGAAACCCAGGGCAGGGAGAACATAAAGCATGAAGGCGGATGAAAATGTTGAGCACAGTTTTAGAAGCCAGAAGCTTACATTTTTAACGTTCGTTATGCGCACATTTCGTGTTTCCCAGGCAGATTGTTTGCACCTCTTTGTGTTCTGTGCCTGTGCTTGCATATGTAAATAACGATTTCAGAATCACATAAAGTGGTCACACTTTTTTTCTCACTTGACTTTAGTTGTTTCAATTCTATGAGACTTGCTAAGGAAGCTATTGACTGTTGGGAATATCACCAAGTCATTCCAAAATAAAGAAGGGTGATTCTGGCAGCAAGCCCAAGGTCACCAGGTCCTGAGGTTTCTTCACGTGGGCTTAGCCAGAAGGCTGAGAAGCGCTGCTCCTGGTGGTTCTCGATGGAGTCATGCGGTCACTTGCCGGTGCCCATCCCGCTACTGTGCTGCTGCGCCCCCTGATATATGTGTAGTCCTTACAGAGAGTGGAGGTGCACGTTCTGGCCAACAGGGGCCACTCCAGGCTTCCTTGGCAGCTCAGCAGAGTCACCTCAGGCTCCCGCACCGGGGCAGGACTGCTGGAGAAAGAAGAGGAACTGTATTCCCACTGCTATTCCAGCCTGTAGTATTAGGGTTCATAATTGACAAATGCTCTATAATCACTTCAACAAGTAGGTTTTCACCACAGCCCTGAGTGGAGCATCGCTGGCACCATTTTCCCAGAACACTGGCTGTCACTTAGATGGAACTGACACCAATGTGAACAGGGTGGCAGCTGGGGCTGAAGCAGAGTGTATATTTAGGACGTACTTCATAGCCTGGCGAGTCACCCAGCTTCCCTGGCTTCTAATGGCCCAAGTGAGATGGAAGGAAGGATTGCCTGCTATGATTGCTAAAGCGAAAAGCACGTAAACATTACTGCAAGCACCAGCAGAGCTCTGTGGCCAATGCAGCCCCTGTGAACACCTAGAGGAGCACCCTCGCTGTGCTGGCCAACACGGAGCTGGCCCGCGAGGCCACCTGAGGCTTGCCTTTCCAGAGCAGCTCCAGTGCTGGCTTCTTGCCCTGGCCTGCGAGTTTTAAGTTGTGCTTTGAGCAGGGAGGCTGTGGACCCCGAGGACAGCGGGGCAGGTACAGAGCCTTGAGGCCCGTGCAGTGGTCCTTCTCCCCCGTCCATCAGCAGGGATTTGGCTTTGCTGTATTTGATTTGGCAGATGTGTGACCATTTAACTCTCTCCATGTAAAACACACAGCAGTCCTTGTCAAGGATAACAAACAGCACCCCCATGACCACTGACGTTACCATCCTGGTCTTGTGCCAGTGTTCTAGGCATATGGGAGGTTTGGGGAAAGTGAGGACCGAGTCCTTTTTGGCTTCTATTCTGCGTATTTAGTTGTGCTTTGTTTTGTTTTTTCGGTACCAAGGATTGAACTCGGGACCTTGCGCTTGCCAGGCAGACGCTTATGCCGCTGAGCTATCACCCCAGCTACTTAGGTATTCAGTGGTGCAGAAAAACTGAGTGTGCATCATTGCTGAAGCCTTCCCTTGCATGTCCTAGGTACGTTCTCTTCACTGGTAGCTGGTGGCACCAGTACGCAGAGAGCAAGGTGCGTGAATTCAACAGCATGCTGTCCTCTATTGCCCCGACTCGGGTGGCTCCGGAGCTCCAGACTGTGTGGGCGTTCTGTTCACCCCGAGTACGCAGGTCTAGGAGCAAGCCCTGTGGCTCCCACGGGGCTGTCTCTTCCCTGCAAAGAGGGCTGGAGCTACTGCTTCTCTCAGACTCTCCTGCAGCCAAACGTCCTCAGTTTCTGCCTGAGGAACAGCCAGGCCTGGTGCCCCTGGGCTGCTGTGAGGACACCTCAGCAGCTTCTCCAGGAAACCTCTGGAGCTCTCCAGGGCTGCAAGGAGAGATCTTCCTGTGCTCAGCCTCCCTCTTCTCAGCCCCTCATCTCTCCTCAAGCCTGTCCTCTGGTGGACAGTGCAGGGAGGATAGTGAGGGAAGGACAATCCGGGAGAACAATGAGGAAGACAGTGAGGGGAGGGCGGTGAGGGAAAGACAGTGAGAAGAGGAGAGTGAGGGGAGGGCAGTGAGGGGAGGGCAGTGAGGGGAGCACAGTGAGGG